>NDXB01003135.1:102274-126583 GCA_002631895.1 Agapornis roseicollis
ACAAAAAAAAAAAAAACCAAAAACAAAAACAAAAACAAGAAAAAACCCCACCCCACCAAGAAGCAAACACAAACCCCTTTTTAAATTGTTACTAAACTGTCAATCCACACCACTACCAGTTTGTATATGCCAAGCTTACAACTAGCAGTACTCTACAGGACAGCAATGATTTCTGACAACTGGCAGTGTACAATGATGGATCCCAGTTAATGAGTATTAATGACATTTTCAGGTATGATGAAATCAGCCAATTTATGGAATTCAGAGTTTAATGCTGCAAAATGAAATGTCTCTTAAGAGAAAAATCCAGTGTTTTGGTAAGGTGTAAGCTACCTCAAAAATAAGGAAGCAATTATAACTACACTACTCTTACTATCGAGCATATTTATTTTGTCACTTCACTGGCTTAAATACATCTCAAGATGTACCTCCACTATTGTAATACACAGCTATTGTACAACAAAGTCTTTATGGCAGGAGAGTACATTTTTTTCTCACATGTCACCAGAAGACAACATTCACTTAGTTGATTTCTCCAGTAAAAATTCTATTTTTCTGTCTGGGAGAGTACATCACCCAAAACCATCCCACTGTAGCTACTTGGAAAGCAATCACAAATTTTTCTCCCTTGAACAACCTATTATTCCAAGACAAGGTCTCCTTGAACTGTAGGAATGAAACAAATGTACCTGGAAGAAAACCAAGTTATTGTTACTAGTACATGGATAAAATTTGTTCAATCAATCACAGAAAATTGTTCCCAGGTATGCATAATAAAACCTTGCTGCTTCCATCAAAATACATAAAATCACTGTCTTCAGCAAAGCCCTAGAAATTTAAATAAAAGGTGAACTTTGATGAGCAATTTTCCATTTGTATATTTTGTGCTGAAATCCAGTGAAAGCCTAAAATTTGGTTCAGAAAAGATGCTAGATAATAAACTACTTCAACATTTACGTCACTGTACTGTGTCATACCAAAAAGAAAAAAGATTCTGCTCTACTCAAAATCAGCTAAAATGACATCCAGCTAAAGCAAGCAATAAATTCTATCTATGCAACCAGTATTATCTTTTTCATGCACGCTAGCCAGAGTTCCAGTTACCTGCAGTCTTCTGCATAAATCGTAGGTTGCTTTATCTATATAAAAAGGTGTATATATAAAAGTGTTATAGATATAAAAATAAATTATTTTTTAAACCATTCTACCTACAAGCCCAATTTTTTCAGTGCACTCAAAAGAGATGCATGTTGGAAAGTGGGGGTTACAAAATTTTCAGAACAACCAAAATAAGTAGGAGACTCCAGAACTCCATTCACCCTAACTACCTGACTCAACATGCAGAGGACAGAAAAAATGAACAACACTATTAACATCAAATGGAGCAGCAGATGGGGTTTGAATACACAACTCAGTGTTCCTCTTCAAGTTCTCAAACTACTTCAGTGAGTAATCCTTCATGAGGTTACCATAATCATATTAGATGTGAATATGATTGGCAGAAACAAGTCAGATTTTTCTTTCTAAACAGACTTCAATAAAGCTCTCATTTTACCTTACTTAATTGCACAAATAAAATACACTCCTCTTACGTACCACAGAGTCTGTATGAAATCTCGCTTTTTTGTCATGCTATACATTCACCGTAATTGTACAGGAAGTATCCAAAATTAACTGATCTCTGCCTTGGCAAATCAATAGATTTCTGTGCAGTACAAAGTAAACTAGTATATCAGTCAAATACTTTTTTTGCTGTTAGTCTAATGATCACATTTCAGTAATCATTGAACCAAACACAGCTCAATTAATTCCTTTACTGCACTAAGTTTTTCTTCTTTTGACATTCAATTGTAACTCCCATTAACATTAATGGGAGTTATGCATGTTTATCACAATGCCAATAAACTTTCTTAGATACACAGTAGAGAGTCTGCAGGCAAGTGTAAAGATCCTAGAGTTAGAATGGTTTGGGTTGGAAGCAACCTTTGCAGGGACATCCTCCACTACACCAGGTTGCTCAAAGTACCATCCAACCTGGAGCTGAACACTTGCAGGGACAGATCATTCATAACTTCTTTGGGTAAGCTGTTCCAGTGTCTTCACTACACTAACTGAAGAATTTCTTCCTAATACCTAATCTAAATCTCCCTTTGTCAGTTTAAAACCATTCCCCATTGTCCTATCTCTACATGCACTTGTCAAAAAGACCCTCTCCAGATTTCTCATAGGCCCCCTTTAGGTACTGGAAGACTGTTATAAGGTCTCCACGCAGCCTCCTCTTCTCCAGGCTGAAAAAGCCCAGCTCTCTCAGCCTGTCTTCATAGGAGAGGTGCTCCAGCCTTCTGAGCACCCCTGTGGCCCTCCTCTGGACTAACTCAGGCAGGTCCATGTGCCTCTTGTGTTTGGGGTCCCAAAGCTGGATGCAGTACTGCAGGTGGGGTCTCACAAGAGTGGAGCAGAGAAACAGAATCATCTCCCTCAATCTGTAGGTCACGCTCCTTTTGATGCAGCCCAGGATATGGTTGGCTTTCTGGGCTGTGAGCGCACACTGAAGCTGGCTCATGCTTAGTTCCTCATCTGCTAACACCCCCAAGTCCTTCTCTGCAGGGCTGCTCTGAATCACTTCCCCACCCAACCTGTAGCTGTGCCTGGGAATGCCCCAATCCATGTGCAGGACCTTGCACTTGGCTTGTTTGAATTTCATAAGGTTGGCATCAGCCCACCTCACAAGCGTGTCAAGTCCCTCTGGATGGATCCCTTCCCTCCAGTGTATGGACTGAACCACATCACTTAATGCAAACTTGCTGAGGGCACACTCAGTCCCCCTGTCCATGTCACCAGCAAAGATGTTGAATAGTGCCAGTCTCAATACTGACCCACCAGGAATGCCACTTATCACCAGTCTCCACTCAAACATAGAACTACTGACCACAACTCTTAAGTGCAACCTTCCAGCCAATTCCTTATCTGCCAAGTGGTCAATCCATCAAATTTACGTCTCTCCAATTTAGAGACAAAGATGTCATGTGGGACAGTGTCAAATGCTTTGCATACGTCCAGGGAGATTACATCAGTTGCTCTTCCCTTATCCACCAGCGCCATGGCCCCATTGTAGAAGGCCACCAAATTTGTCAGGCACAATTTGCCCTTAGTGAAGTCATGTTGGCTATCACCAATCAGCACCTTAGTTTCCATGTGCCTAACTGTAATTTCCAGGAGGACCTGCTCCACAGTCCTGCCAGGTACTGAGGAGAGAATGACTGGCCTGTAGTTCCCTAGGTTTTCCTTTTTTCCCTTTTTAAAAAATGATGATTACGTTCCCCTTTTCTCATCAGTGGGGTCTTCACCGGCTGCCATGACTTTAAAAACCATGACTGACAGCAGTGTAGCATATTCTCTCAAGACCCACAGGATGCATTTCACCCAGTCCCATGGACCTGTGCATCATCCGGTTCCTTAAGATTGTCTCAAATCTGATCTTGTACTACAGCAGGCAGTTCTTCATCCTTCCAGTCCTTGCCTTTGCCTTCTGCAACTTGGGTGGTGTGGTTGGAGCTCTTAAAAGTTATGCAGAGGGTGAAAAACTGTGGCTTCAGATTTCTTGAATTTCAGTTTTCAGAATAAATTAAACCTAATACATTTTTAAATACTTCATAAATACTGTGATATCCATGTTCAATTTTACAGCTACAGCTTGTATAATCTAAACTCAAGTTATTTTTAAAGCACTGAATACAAGACTGGATTCTTTCAGCTACAAAAGAAAAGTTTCTTTGAAAGACTGCCAAAAATACTTTTATAGCTGATATGTAGCTGACACATTAACCTGCTAAATGTTTGTGGAAGTACTAATGACTAAGCAAGGGATATCAAAGACAGTGAATAAAAGAACAAACAGCTGCCAGTACTTGGCATTCCATTCTGCTATCATAGCTAATATGATTGGCAAAGGAAGTTACACCTACTTTATAATAATAATACTACATTTGGCAAAGACTTCTAGATGGAAGTATTCTAGCACTCAATTTTCCAAAAGGTGTTGTATGATTCATTAGAAAGATCAAAATAAAATATACTACTACTGTAACTGCAATACTGCAAAGAATTATAAAAATAATGCATCGAGGTCAGCAGTCTGCTAAGATACAGGAGCAGTATTATTTTCACTCTGATACACTTTTTACTATAGTGGGATTGTTATGTGGCTGAAAGTGTTCAGTTAAATATACATGAATGTCCAATTGACTTGGTGCTGAATGTTTTACTGAAGAGTGGCTTTCTGGATACAATGATAGCACAAAAGTATAATTTTAAATAATCCATTCTACATCAGTAATGACAGAAAATACTAAAATTTTTAGTTGACTATTCACTGAAAAAGCATGAAAATTAATATTTAAGACCTCCTTACTGCTTTGAAAATCCCCTGAAAAATCCTAAATTACATAAAAACACAATAAAACTTCAAGTTTCTAACTTACTTTTACTATTGGTCTTGTAATTACTATACTCAGTGAAAAACAGAACCTTACATATTTATGATGATCAATACTTACAACTTACACTAATTTTTACCCAGTATGCTAGTCTTCACTCTCTTTGCATATACTGTCAATATTTAAAAGACTTCAAATACTGATTCTAAACTGTTAGAATAAAGCGATTGTCTTAAAAGAATACTAATTTCAGAATACGTAGAACGGTGTTGCAAAACAGTTGATGACAGAATCATTATGATGATAGTTAAGTATCAACATAAACCAGAAAACATTATGCAAAAACTGATCTTAAATCCACTGGGGTTACCAAAGAGATTAAATTAGTTGAATATAAGTAACTTAAGAGACTAGGATAGTGTAAGTACAAATGACCGCTTTCAAACAATACAAGGAGTTTGTTTACGGCAGGTAAACATATATGGTAAAAATTGCTCCGATAAGAAAACCTTAAAAATTGAAGTTTTAAGCTTTAAAAATCTGAAAGCACAAGTTTAACATGCTGCCACAAAGTTCACAAAATAATGCTTCCTTAAGTCTTTGTAGAATTTATGATGAGAATGACTATTCAGAAATAGTCATCAGTATTTCTGTCTGACTTACAATAGAAACAGAATCACAGTATCATAAATATTTAAGCAAAGAAATAAACAAAGATTTGCAGGGCAAAACCTTATTTTTTTCCTCTACTTAACTGTCAATACCTTCCTTTTAGGAGGCAAGAATCTAGGGATCTGTTACCCACAAAAGCACTATCACCCCCATGTGCTTAATTAGCTCTTGACTGGGACCAGACAGGATAGTAATGATGAGCTATGCATATTTATTTCAGTGTTTGTAACATGCATGTTTACTAATGTAAAAATTGATAAAATTATAATTCATATTCGAACATGAGACACCAAAGGAAGCGGGAGACAGTTTCACTCCTTCTTAAACATGCCTAAAGAAACACATCAATCCCTTTTCATTAAGAAAAATGGACAGGCTCCCTCTTGGATAATGAAAAAGCATAGTGAGTTTACAGCAAAGGACTTCTCTGGAAGACTTCACAGGGTATGCTAACACTTAACAATCACCTGTCTTCACGGAAAAAGTTGGTTAAGAGGAATCTGATGTGCAGGTCTATGAGATGCAGTGACAGTTTTTCAGCAGCTCCCCATCACTCATCCTATTTTACTCTGACCTTGGCTGCACACTCCCATGTGCCTATCACATGCCAGCTCCAGCAAGGGCTTCCTGGCCTTCTCCCAGAGAAACAGCAACCACTTTATGGTACGGTATTTACATAACTGGTTCACAATAATGTTCCCCACAGCTGCCTAAAGTTCCCTTTCCTACTAGTTTTCTCCTATACTTTTACATGCTTTTATTCCAAAACTGCAGCACAGCATTATAAGCATTTTGGGTAGGAAGGCATGTAACTTCAAGGAGCTGCTTTATAATGAACATTCTAAAAGACAAGACACCTTTACTTGCCCTACCAACTCCTTGACCACCATCCCAAACCCTGAAAAATCAGAGTATTTCCTGAGATAATTTCTTTAACTTTTTTTTTGATTAAAATTTGTCTTAAGTAAACCAGGAAAGATTTTACACCACACGCTACTAAGTTTTTATCCCAGCACTTAGGAATGCTTTGGAAGCATTTCAACTCATTACAGGATAAAAATTATGTTCCAGATGAAAACCTCTAAAATTAGCAGACTTCTACTAAGGAAAACAACCAGTCTCTCATTTAATTAAAGCTACTACAAATTTACATAGTTGATGAAGTAAGGGCATGGAAAATATGCAGCCATTAGAAACATGATAAAGTACCTCAAAGTACCATCTTTTACAGAAAATGTCTGCTTCAGAGACTTACAGGGTTTTGCCCACAGGAATTAATTGTAATCTATAAAAAAATGATAGGATACAATAGATGGACATCTGAAACACTACGTACTGCAAGCATGGGGAGCAAGAAATAGTTATTACATTTAAGAAAAGAGAGAACATCATACAGATACCTGAGGATGTCCAATGTGAGCTCAACATCATGAAAGATTACAGGCACCCTTCTTGAATAGTTGAATGAAATATGTGGAAGTAAAAGTAGGAAAAATGTCACATGACTTCCTAAGAGTAGATTATGCCAGGCAATGCTAACATTTTTCTTTGATATTTAATATATCTGCACTTGACTGAGGTACTTAACCCAATGCTGTAGAGGAAACTATTAATAAAGCCACAGAAATGGAAATTGGTAGCACACAAATCCCAGGAAAGTAATAGGCAGTGGTGTCTGGCAATGGGTTATGCTGAAATAGGGATCATCAGGCTTCAAGCAAGTTAATGCTCAAGCTCCTCCAGATCAGCCCTAGGACAGATCTTACAAAACACTAATGGCAGACACCACAGAACAGTGCTAATGAGATTTGCTTACAAAGAAGCCCATTAAAGGAAAAGCAGAAAACCTTAAGAAGGAACCAAATGACTTTGAGAACTATACACCTGTGAAAATAGAAATGGTATGAAATGCTTTAGTATGAAATGCAAGTTCACATATGCCCAATAAATATATTTCTTTAAAAATATAAAAATGTAGGGGTTTTTTGTTGAAGAAAGATCTGGCCATAATAATTGGCCACAACTTAAGACAACCTGACATACCTTAAAGGACACTATTTTTTGAATTAAAAAAAAAAAAATATATAGACAGTGAAACTCTAAGTCCATTGTAGGAATCCTTGTTACGACCACAGCTACAATACCTTGTGCAGTCTGGTCACTGTTTTCAGAACAGAAAAATAAAAATTGAACAAACCAGTAAGATCAGGAGAATGAACAGAGTATAAAGGGATCCTAAAATAGTTCAGCTTTGTATAGCTTAGTAAAACAAAGGGTGGAAAAGATTGTATACATTAGACTATACGTCCTTCTACAATGAGATTACTAGTTCAGTGAACAAGAGGAGAGCAAGGGATGTTGTTTATCTTGACTTCAGCAAGGCTTTTGACAGTTTCTCTCATAACATTCTCAAGTGATGAAGTATGGCTTACATAAATAGACAATGAAGTGGACTGAAAACCATCCGAACTGCTAGGCTCAAAGGGTTGTGATCAGCCCAGTAAATCCATCTGGAGACCAGTCATCTGGGTGGTGGTCCACCCCAGGGACTGATACTGAAGACAACACATCTTCATTAATGATCTGGTCAACAAGACAGATCACACCCTCAGCATACTTGCAGACAACACAGAGCTGCGAGGAGTGGTTGGCAGACCAGATGGCTATGGGGGACTTCAACAGACTGGAGAAACTGGCCAACAGGGATCTCATGAAATTCAACAATGGTAACCAGAGTGCCCTGTACCTGGGGAGGAATAACCCTATTCACCAGGACAGGTTGGGTGGAAAGCACTTTTGCAAAAAACAGAGATCCTAGCAATAAAGGGCACAAACTGAAATGCAGGAAATTCCACTGAAGAATAAGGAAAACACTTTTTTACTGTAACAAAAGTGGTTAAAAGCTGGCACAGGTTTCCCAGAAAAGCTATGGAGACTTCATCCTTGAAGATACTAAAATCCTGACAGTCCACAGAAACATGCTTTAGCTGTCCCTTCTTTGAGAAGGGGGCTTGGACTGTAGGGCCCTCCAAACCTCAGCAAGGCTGTAATTCTTCACCAACATGGCTACTTGATGGAGAATCTTGATACAAACACGGAAGCAAATTAGCCAGAAAAAACACAGGACAGAAATTACAGTGTTATTTACTTTGAAACAGCTTTTGAGAAAAAGCAGAGAAGGGAGAAAACCAATCAGGCTGGGTTTAGATGAAGCTGACAGATTTGTCAAATGGAGTACAACACATAATTGCCTGTGGTATCTAGACAACTTCAGGTCTTTCTCTTCACAGAGAAAGATAAATTCATACCTCACATCTGCAGCTACCATGAAATAATGCATCACTGAATATGTACACAATTGAGCATTCATTATTACAGTCTCCACAGATGTGCAACAATCTTCTAGCAGCCCAAACTTTAGTGAATCCTATCCTGTATTAAATGAAATATCATCTGGGCAATTACAAGTTTTACATTTAAATAGCATGCTAAGTTTTGTTTCTTTAAGCAAAATTAACCAGAAAATTTTAAGTAATGAAGACCTCCAAAACAAAGCGCAAATTGTACATAGTCTATGTCTCATGTGACATCTTTGATGTTTACAGAGAATGACAAGATGTAAGTGTGACAACTTATAAAGCCTTTGGAAGCCAAATTACTTGTAATTGCTCATATTAACTTAATATGAAGTACTGTGACTGAGGCTACTAATGTACCTTAGTCCTTACCTTTTTTATCTTAGAAGTATTCTAGCTAAAATATCTTGAGAAGTTAAAATTATTAATGACTTCTGTCTTGAAAGAAACCAAAACCAACTGCCACCACCCCCCAACACCACAAAATATGAACCCCCCCGGCCCCCCCAAGCACCAAAGCACAAAATTTCTATTAGTATTTTTTAAATGTCTGCACTTAGCATGATTTCTGCAATAAAAGATGAACCCCTGGACTGATAAGCAAGAGCTAAAAGATACTAATTTTATATCTAAACCTAAGAAGTCAAAACATTCAAAGCTGGTTATGTCAGCCCTCTTGAGACCTCTGGGTCTCAAGATCCCTGTATGTGAGAAGG
This sequence comes from Agapornis roseicollis, assembly GCA_002631895.1. Taxonomy (NCBI): domain Eukaryota; kingdom Metazoa; phylum Chordata; class Aves; order Psittaciformes; family Psittacidae; genus Agapornis; species Agapornis roseicollis. Next base: position 111,455 of record NDXB01003135.1, read on the forward strand.
CTATCTTTTATCTGATTTACTCCCAAGCAACTTCAGTGCCCTCCCAGCCATGGCATATCATGTAACTTCTGAACAACCGGTTTCAGGGCAACAAGTAATAAAGCATGCTACTAAATAAACATTTAAAACCTACATTAATTGAGATTTTATTTCTTATTTCCAGCAAATTACCAAATTACGCATCTCTGTATTAAAGTTACCCCTGACTGTATTAAAGGATGTATCAAAATATTTATTGCATGGAATAAGAATTAATAGTAGTTATAAAACATGGTTCATGCTCAAGAAAAACTGTGGTATGCAAAAATTTCTTAAAACTCTCTTTTCTACTGAAATACACTCAAATCCAGTAGTCTATGGAGTTATCCTGCCTTCTCATTTGGCAGTTTTAAACTGGGATTTCCTCTCATGTAAACAGCAGCTGTCTACACAATACAGAAAACTGCGCTGTAATTACTGTGAAATGGTGAGAGTTTCATACACATGACTTAAAAATTTGACCCGTGGAAGCATTCAACTTCTGTTCCTGGTTGGCTTTTGGAATTTACCCTACATAAAGCAGTGTAAATGGACCACTACAAAGTTAAGTGAGAATCTGAAGTTACTAATTTATCGCAGTGCCCTCCCAGCTTTTACTATGCCTTGATCTTAAAAATGAAACCACCATGCAAAAAATCCCCCTTCCCAATCCTCATAACACTTATGGATTCTGTCCCATAAACTACAAGTAACCAATCGGTTTCTGAGATGCCTGCAATGCCTGCTGTACTATCTCCATGCTTATTGTATCTGAATTTATAACTATTATAAAACACTTCCAAAAAAATGCTGAACTACCTACTATAGTGTATGTTTCCAAGGAGAATAAATGGGTGCTCTAGTTACAGATGATACGTTACTTATTCTTGCTAAATCAGAGCAGTACTTCTGCCAAATACTTAATTTGATATCACCCTGCATGGAAATACGTCAAAGAAGCCAATATATAATAGATTTAAGCCAAAACCCACTGCAAGTCAGGAAAAAAAAAAAAAGGACCCTGGGGAAAAAGAACTATATTTAACTGCTAAGAAGCCATGGGACAGCTATATTTCACTTGAACTGATAACACCAGAAACATCTTTTCTTGACAACTAACATTTAGAAACTGTCAGTTCGTGTGTCTAGCAATCTTTCACCTCTGCAGCAATTATTTGTAGCCACACTTTCAATCTTTAAAAGAAGGAAGCAACTCAACTTTTAAGGATGTTTTTCTTTAGTAGAAATAGTTTCTGTCAGCATTTCTTCAGTGTCAATAAAGACTCATGAAAATTTTCAAGTCTACATGCCTAAATCACTGAATTGAGGTATTAAATACACTGGCTTCCATATTCAACAAAACTAGATAACTAACTTCTACTGATACTGATTTGAGATAAAATACTGAATGTCTACTGTGAAAGCAAGGTGCTCTGTGGCTCTGAGCGGTTTTGTGTGAATATTTATCCAGAAGAGAATATGAAATCTTTCCTGAGAAGCTCCTGTTATTCTTTGCACAGCTGAAATTGGCTACATCAATCCCCTGTTTGCCAGCAAGATAGAGGATGTAAGAACTCTGATCATGAAACCTGATTCTCATTTGAGTAGATTCAAGTTCTTCCTGAATACATCTAAAATTCCAAATTTCATATGTTTTCTCAGGTCTACAGAGACCTAAGTGGTTCAGGTAATAGTAGCCAAAAATTAAGAAAGGAAGAAGGGTTAAATGGCAGAAATCCCGTTGTACACTGGTGTGGACACTTAAAAAGACTCACCAAACAGGTAAAAAGACCCAGATAAACAAAAACGCTATTTCAGGCAGAATCTGTAAAGAACAAGGAAAAAGACAAGGGAAATCAAGGAAGTGATAGTCAGCAGGATATCTGTCAGATGTCTGTTGTGTGCGTATGTGCATCTCCAAGACTCTCGAGGCCTTTTCCTGTATGTGTCCTAAGAGGAATGTAGCAAACATGTCCACCATGAGGATTTCTGGGGTATGCCACCCAGTCTTATTCTTCAAATTATAATAATCATTATTTCTCTAAAACAGGTGGTCAATATTCTTCATAGAAATCACAAAACCATGCAAAGAAGTTCCCAAGTCAATTTGGCTATTATTTACTGTGAATCTAAATGCCTTATTTTACTTAGTATAAGAACAGAAATCAGCAAGCCAAATGAAACTGTATTTTAATAATTTTCTGTTGATGTTAGGTATCTAAAAGCAGAATTAATACTGAAAAAAAATTTCTTCTTTAACCTTAAGAGTTAGTTCCCATTCTGGCAAATACAAAGCATTAAAACCAGTGTCTCTTTTAGTAGTCCTAATCTTCACATTTTAGTGTTCAGTGCAAAGAGAGACATGCAACCCTAGGCTCACTTCAGTTTCTTCTCCGCTGCAAGTATATGAATAAGCTGTTACTTGTCATCCATTCTCTGCACTCAAGACAAAAGTACTTCAAAACAAAATGAAGGCATTAAATATAATGCACTTATTTAATCACTTTGATCTGTAATACAGCCTGAAAAAGAAAATCAGACAGTTTTCCTGTATGCATAAACAGATACACCAATTCTTTTTTCTAATTGGGAGATGAAAAAAATCAGGTTTTGAATAATGGAAGAAATAAGATTTACCATGGTCTGTATGCAATGCCCTCTAATAATACATTTTATTGCTTCTGAAAATGTTAGTTAAGAAACAAAATTTATAAAAAAAAAGTAAAAACTGCACACCACTGCCACAGTTTTTTACTGAATTACCAATAACACACACACTGAGAAAGACTGGTGTTGAAAAATTACTGCCTGCTAAAATGGATTTAGTACAAACCAGAATGCATAGTATAAAAGAAAATTGATCACTACTTACAGAGTGCTATAAATGAACACAGTGCTTCACAGATAAACATTAACAGGGTTCCTTCCCCTTAAGAGCGTATAATTGAACTCAAATGGGATACTCTGAATGACAATTAAGGTTTGTGAAAATGAGCAGAGGCATTGTTACTGCAAAGATGAATATTGAAAGAAACAACAGAGACTTGCATACTCCCTGCTTGATTTCCTGCAAAAGCTGTAATTCACACACTGCTATTGTTCTGATGGCTGTATAGATTTGTTCAAAGGAAAGATTACATACCTGTAATTTAAAAGGTGGTAATTGACTATTAGAACTATCAGGTTTGATATTCATTTTATTAATACAGAACACTTAAAGAAACTATAAGAATTCTATAATCAATGTGGTTCGCTGCTTAGAGTATAACATTACCTTTCCTCTCAGGACAAATGAACATAGTTATAGCATGCATTTTGTTCAGCTGCTGGTTGTGGTGGAACAGGCTGAAAGCTGCTTGACATAACTGAGAAGATCAATATAGATGGGATGACAAACGACCACCAGCTGTGTAGAGTACAACACAAATGCAATACAGAAAAGCCAGAAGAGAAACAATCAGAAATGATGGCATGAAGTAGGAAACTGAAAATGTCTTTGTTAAAAGACAATTTTAGTATAGTTCTTTCAAGAGTCCTGAGACAGTTTACAGATTAATTTACAGAATGACGCTACATGTGAAAGTTTAAAAGTAACCCATAATAGGACAGCTGGGGATATTCCTCTGTCACTGGAAGCATTGTAAAAGTTAACAACACCAAGAGCCAGGTGGGTGGGGTAAGAGGCACTCTAAAAGATAAGCTAAGAACATTTTGATGCAGATGCTGCAAATGAGAAAAATCACAGAAGATACTTTTTATAGCTTTAGTAACTTAAAGTTACTTCTTCCAGCATCTATTCGGAATGCAACTGAGCACAAAGAATAGAAATGTTAGAGACTTTCTAATAAATTGCATAAGAAGGGATAAATTCAAGGATTTCTCAACAAGATAGATACTAGACTGGGAAAAAAATTTTGAGGGAGCAAATGGGTTGTTTGAGCATATGCACAATCGCACCTAAAAAAACCCCCAAAATACTGTAAGATATTAGAGAAGAAACATAAAGCATAACTGTAGAACCTATCAAACCAACAAAGCAGGCCTGAGAGATGAAGTAGTGAAGTTGCTTGAGAAATACTTGATTAAAAGATGGTTTGGGGGGGTGTTGGGGTTGTTTGGGGTTTGGGGGGGTGGGGTGGTGGTGTGTACAGGAGACTTGACAAACAGAAAAACCACTTGAAATGATTACATAAGAAAAGAAATATTGACATAAAGCAACAGAGAATATTACTTCCTTTCTGGTCAAACCAATTTACTTTACAATCTACTGTTCAGATACCCACAGACACAAAAGAGATGTATGAATATCTGAACTTTTTTTCAGACCAGCAATATTCTTAATTGCACATTAAGATGTTGAGTGTCAAATGTCATTCTTTGATTCAAGGGGAAAAGCTCTTATTTTTAAACATCCCCACTTCTTGTCTGTGAGATCTGAGAAAAGGTGTCCACCCACATGTAACAGTGTCAGCACACAAGAAAAATCTGACCACCAAAAAAGAACATTGCTGTGGGATCATCTGAAAACCTGCAGTCTTTGTCACTTGTGACACTGAAGGCAAAACTTAAGGTGAAAATTACGTATACTGTTATAGAAGTTAACATGACTCTTATTAATTGTTTACAGAACTTCACAAGACATTTAACTTTTCCCCTAATAGCCAACATAGAGGTATTGCGATTTTTTTTGACCGAAGATGGAAAATATAACTGCAGGAAGAGAAACAACAACAAAAAAATCATCAACAGTTATATAAGAGATAAAATACAAATACTATTGCATATTTTATCTGTCAGAACAAAGGAACATATTAAAAGGCTTGCAAAAGAAAAACATAAATCCTTAAGATTATTCAGCTAATGTTTTTACAGTGCACCTTCACACGCATTTATGCTGTTAGTGGTAGCTCATCTGTTTTTGCAAGAGCTTCTGGTTTTGCAACTAGGAATTCCACACCATGAGATGCATGTTTAATTATATAGGTGGGCAAAATAAATCTGTAAAGTGGGAACAAATCAGCATTATTGAAAAATGAGAATTCAGAGTAATGGTCTCAACTTTTGCAACATCATAAAACTCAGTACAGCAGCTAAACATCAAATCTTGGTAGTGCTACTGCTTTAAGCCTTTTCATCTAAAGTAAATCCTGAAATAATACAGAATTTGAGGAATAGTTAGAGCACTGTTTTAACAGGATTTCAATAACCCAGATTATACATAATAGAAAAGAGATGCTACAAGCAGCAGCTTAGAGGTGCCACTATACTAGTAGTACTGCTACTTGAGAGGAAAACACTTTTTTTTTTAAGTCTATGATTCCAGATTGTCTGATCTCACCATAAAATTTTAACCATAAAGTGAAACTATTAAGTAAAAGGAAAAGGGAAAGGAAAAGGGAAGGGGAAGAAAGGGAAAGGGAAGGAAAAAAGATTAAAGCAGGTACAAATAATTTGTTCTGCTAAAATGCAGTGGCAGGCTGGTAGACATTTAAAAATTTAGGAATTAAGAATCAGTTAATACACAACAGTGACGAAAGCAATGCTGGCATTTGTAATGTTTTATAATCTATTGCTGTTTCTTTTTGAAAAACAAAAAACCCCAAACCCACAAATGTGAAAATGTGAGTTAAGTTTTCACTGCATTTTACACAGCCTAATCAAACAGACCACAATACTTTCACTAGAAGCAAATCACTGAGACAAAGAAGTGCATTGAAATTAACCACTGAGAACAATATATATATTTAGAGGGATGTTCATTGAATCTGTCATTTCTTTATGCTATTTAAACATGTAATAAAAGCAGGCTAAACATTTCAGCTTCATTCACAGAATCTGTTTCATAACACAGTGCATAAAGGGAATCTAAATCTCTCTCTTAATTGTAGCAGATGCAAAATTAGTGAAAGCTCATCCTTCACTTATTACAGGACTGCCCTCATGTTCATAAATACAGTCTTCAAGTGACAGTTATATTATGCAAAATTCTCAGTTGCAAGAATCCTGATAGAAGCCTCACTGTTTTTATTGAGTAATAAAATATAAGTCACTCTAGTGGAACCTTTAGAAGAAATTTCTTTAATATGTCATTAACAATACCTCATAAACTAAATTGTTGATTTGAAAAGCGTATGAGGAAAACTGCACACATTTCCTGCTGGACAATTTACACCTAAGAATGCAGGAATAAGGCTGACAGTAATAAATATATCAATCTTTTCAAACCTATTACAGAAAATAATGTTCCAAATTAAAAGGAAAAATAACAGAAGAGAAAGCCATTTTAACATGAAAACTGAAAGAGTTCTGGTGTCCTCAAATAAGAAGGATATGGAGCTGCTGGAGCAAGTCCGGAGGAGGGCCACAAGGATCATCAGGGGACTGGAGCATCTCCCATATGAAGACAGGCTGAGAAAGTTGGGACTGTTTAGCCTGGAGAAAAGAAGGCTGCGTGGAGACCTCGTAGCAGCCTTCTAGTATTTGAAGGGGGTCTATAGGGCTGCTGAGGAGGGACTGTTCATTAGGGACTGTAGTGACAGGACAAGGGGTAACGGATTAAAACTTAAACAGGGAAAGTTCAGGCCAGATATAAGGAAGAAATTCTTTATTGTGAGGGTGCTGAGGCACTGGAACAGATTGCCTAAGGAAGTTATGAATGCTCCTCCATCCCTGGCAGCATTCAAGACCAGGCTGGACAGGGCTTGGCCAACATGATCTAGTATGAGGTGTCCCTGTCGATGGCAGGAGGATTGGAACTAAATGATCTTAAGGTCCTTTCCAACTCTAACTATTTGATGATTCTGTGATGCTAGAAAACAGTGATTTTTTTCTAAACTTGAGAACACACAATTGAAGAAACTTACTACCAGTTCATTAATACTACACTGTGAGATTATGCAAACAGAAATAACCAGAATGTAATGAAAGTTTACGATAGTAGAGAAAAACTGGAATCTAAACAGCCTCCTTCAAAGTTCAAGATTTTTTCCAGCCGCATCATGCTCTGAATTCTTGCAAGGTAGGCATGCAAGCAAACTGGAGATGCCTGGCAGCTGGAAAGCATTTACCTATTCCAGTAAAGCTCCTCAGACATTGGGCAATGCACAGTGAAGTATCTAGAAATCCACTGGAATCACAGTGGACTCAGAACCATGCCTCCCATAAGTACAGCTCTGAAAGAAATCCAATGCTCCTATGGTTTAAAACTGGGATGTTAGTTAACACAAGGGTCTTGCTCTCTGACATTTTGAGTATGAGAAGTGTAGCATAACCATTTCAATTCAAGAACAATTTTCTCAATATGAAGTCTTTCAAAATAGCTACACAAATCATGAATATCTACATTTAATTGGAAGCAAAAAATTTTAAAATTAAATCAAGGCAGAACATTTTAATCACTTACCAACTGAATTTGTATTCTACTCAGCAAATTGATATTTCAATCTCAAAATCCAGATTATTTTGTTATCTTCTACCAAATACAGAGTGCTCATACTTTTTTTGTATGATGTGTGATTAATACTGGTAAGAAATACACAGCTTCAGATTTAAATATTTTTTTTCACATAGGGAAAAACTATGTGAAATTTTTTCACTACAGGGAAAACACTGGAAATAAAAATTATGCTTTTTTTAAAAAAAAAAAAAAGTACTTTGTAATGTGACTTCACTGCTGTTCCAATACAAAACCACTATATTCAAAATAAGTTACTTGTAATGTAACACACACACAGAGAAAAAAACTGTCCCTTCCATGCATGCACATAGACTGAAAGAAGGCCAGAAGCTCCATTTGGACTTCTAACTTCCAATTTCTGAATTTCTGATTTACTGAATAGAAGAGTCCACTCAATGTATACAATTTGATATATTATTTATTATATGCATTTACTTATTTTATGCTGGTTGTGAATCATTAAAGCAGAGTCTACATTCCTGTTAATGTGCAGCTTAGTTTGTACTGTGGCTATTTCACTACACACGTAGCATGGCCATGATAGCTTAATGATTTTAAACCATCTTCCCAGCTGGATACCACAGACTTTTTGCCTTTCTCATAAAAAAAAAAGTGCATTCTATATCCATTTAATGCACACCAGTAAACGTGCATTAACTCTGGAAGTCTTCCTCTATTTGTCAATATTGAGTTTAATATAGGGAAAGATATTCTTTGAATAACTACATGATTCCTGAAAACAAACATAAAACTAAACAGCTTCACAGTAATGAAGACAGTGCTCCATTCAAAGTATATCTTTACATTTTTACGGCCCAGATCCCACAATTTTCAATGCTTGCTTCTAATACAGCTGGCTATGGTAACTTAAAATATTTTTCCATCTTGCAATTAAGAAACTATTAAATATTGCGACATGTTAATAACTCTCTCTCATTACCACATTAGAAATCATTATTGTCACCACATAGTATAATGTAATGCTGGATTAATATAGTGGAAAATTGCTAATCATATAACAACATTTCAATTTTTTTACTACATTAGCAAAACTGATTAAGAATAAAGTGCAAATAATAAATAAGATACAATTTTACAAGCAAGGAGAAAATTACAAGCAAAATGACAGCACTGAGAATGCTGCTGTAGCTGATAATATAAATATCAATTATATTATGCTTCTGGCTAGAATTTAATATACTTGAGAACTGCTGATGCACAGCAATTTTGGAAATCAGATCTATTCTTCTTTTCTTAAATAAAACTAAAAATTGTTTTGTCCTTTTCTAATTGTGATGAAATCTGAATCAAATGGGAATTATTTTTAAGGTTGGAAACTATCTACAATTTCAATTTCCATTAAATGGTATACACTGCACTTATATTGTAGTGAGAAAGCTAGCAAATAATTTCAAGTTTCAGCTAGAAAATAACTACATAATTTTAATAATTCCCTATAGCATGGTTAGGTATTACTCTTTTTACTTAGCATGCATGAAATGGGTCCAATTTCTGTTCACAACCAAGTATGTTTTTTTCAGAGGACTTTCAAGCAACCACAAACACTACTTTTAGTTTAAAACATCCTTTTTGTAGCATGCAAGTTCCTAAAAGCATGATGAAATATGAGATTACAATACAAAAAGCCTATCCCTTTTATCAGGCTTCATTTTGCATACTCTTTCAAGATATGAAAGAATTATTATAAATGGATTCATTAGTTATTTAAATATTTTAAACAGTGCATATCATTTAAAAACCAGTTAACAGCACATATTCAGATGCTTCTGTAATTTCTTTTGATATAAAAATGCAAAACAGAACTGTAACACAACTTTCACTAATTCTAGCAAGTCCACTACAATTCAGTTTAGAGATTTGCAAAATACGCTTGAACTAATCTGAATTAAGTAAACTAAGCTGATGTAACTAACAAATATCTAAAGATAATCACAGAACATTTCAGACCTTTATTCATTTCAGTAAAGATGTTGTTAAGGTATGGAAAATAATAAAATACTGCAAAGTTTTCTTTTCTTACTCACAGACAATAATAGTTAATAGAAGTAAAATTTTGGTATCCCCTTGTTTCCAGTCTCTCTGCTAGATTTATATTAAATTACAGTAATAGACAGGTATGTTTTCACTTCCAGTACTATACCATACTTCACTGTGCACCTCAGTCTTGCAGGCCAGACATAGTTTGGCATTCACCATCAGAAGTTAACTTATATTCAACAGAATGCCAATATCCACTGTCTATTGCTCCACATTATTAAGGAACACTCTCTTCTCACTTGGTTTTAAAGAAGAAAGTGGATTATGAATGCAGTAGACTGGCAATCTCATTTAATTCCATTTAAGATTTATCATTTTAAAAGTACTGTCTCCCTGAAACCAAGGCATAATGCAGAAAAGTATTTTTATTTGACAAGATTTTTGTCAGGGAAGATTGCTCATGACACAAATGCATTTCCTCGACAGAGATACGGACCTGAGCACACCGAAGAGTTTTGCTGCAGATCACCTAACCAGATTTGAGAAATGGCAAAGCACATTCAGAGTACAGGTTTTCTGTATCCCACTGAATGCTTGGACTACATCAGGATCCCTGGGATTCACTGTTGTTATAATCATACCAATTTCTTTACTAATCTGCTAAATTTGGCTCAGTTGGTAAAGGATCTTGAAAATGTTGGCTTTTAAAATTTTTTAGTGCTTCATAAGAAGGAAAGTGCATTTGCTGACAAAGGCAGAGTTGCGAGTGTCAAGAGTCACAAAATACCAGTGAAACTTCATTTCATGACAGAGGAGAAGTAAAATATTCTCAATATTTTCTTCCTCAAATCCATAGAGATACCAGTCTTCCTCTAGTCAACAGCAACACTGGGTACTTCAAAGTCTGAATACACTGGTGATTATTACACCTTCTGGGGAAGTACTATGTTTTATACTAATAAAAACCCCTGAGAAATACAGAGGGAGTAGTAATAGGAAAACAATTCTCTGAAGAATCAAACTCTGTATTTGTCAGTTCCTAGCTCCCAAAAGTTCCTTTCTCACAATGCTTAAAAGAACAAGACTGAAATGCATAAAAAGCTACACAAAAATGCCTAAAAGGAGCTTCTGAACCTAAGTTCAAATTTCACTGTTCTGTAGACCTCAGAACAGCTTCTGGTATCTGAAGGGGGCCTATAAGGATGCTGGGGAGGGACTCTTCATCAAGAATTGTAGTGACAGGACAAGGAGTAATGTGTTTAAACTTAAACAGGGGAAGTTTACATTAGATATAAGGAAGAAATTCTTTACTGTAAGGGTGGTGAGGCACTGGAATGGGTTGCCCAAGGAAGTGTGAATGCTCCATCCCTGGCAGTGTTCAAGGCCAGGTTGGACAGACCTAGTTGAGTGCGAGGCATCCCTGCCCATGGCAGGGGGTTGGAACAAAATGAGCTTAGGGTATTTTCCAACCTCAACCCTTCTATGATTCTATGATATTTAAAACTTTATGTTCCAGTTCATTTTCAGAATGAGATATTTAAAAACTCCTGTATCCTGCATTTCAGCTTCATCACCATGCTGGTTCAACTGTTAAGAAAAAAACAAACCCTAAAGCCCCCAGACTGAAAAAACTTGCCCTGACATTCACCACATTAAGTTGTATCACCAGCAGAAGTATAGTATCTGTTGATTAGGACTCATTACTTCCTTCGTGAAAGACTTAAGTAATGAAATTAAATCAGTATCTGATCAAGGTGTCTCATATTTTGGCATGGGGTTTTATAGTTTCTGGATTTTTATCTGAAGTACAATCTCAAAACAATGTTTTTGTGAAGAATGAGGTGATACTTCCTAAAATTCATGGGAATGAGGGAAGACTTAATAGCAGGTGCATAACAACTTATTCTTACTATACATAACTGTGAAACAGTTGTTTTATATTTATTTAGCTACATAGAACCATTAAAGTATTGACATAATAAAATTTTTTGCATCCTAAAAAACCATTTCCCTCTTTTAGTATATTGGTCCCAGTGGAAATTTAAGAGTTTCTGCAGATGCTGACTTGATGCAATTCAAAAGCATTGCCTCAAATCCAGCTTACACATGTAATCTCCAAGATACCACTGCTTTCAAATTAGAGGTTTAATAGACCCTTAAATGATTTTGTCATATAGAAGACTGAGTTTTCGACTTAATCACACAAAGAAAATATGATCTAAAAAACCTAACCAAAACACCTTGGAACAAGTATTAAAGGCCTGAGTTTACCAACAAAAGCAAAGGCATCCTAGCTGGAAGCCTCACCTGAATTGCATGGTATCTAGTTAATGCATTACATGCCATGTACAAGATCAATCATGGATGTGAACGCCCAGATCACTGTGTTACAATACCCAGACAACACCAGAAGACTAGACTGAGGAAAACACATAGGTCCATAGTGAAAATGTTATACATGTTCTCAGGATGTTTTAATGTATTTCCTGTTTAAGAAACATAAACAGTAAGTGAAGATAACAGATTTGAATAAATACATGCAACAGTTTTGTTCCATTACCTAAAAAACCTTAACCTATGAGTGCATGCAAGTTAAAGTTGCTACTATGATTAAATAATTATGGTCCAGAATCATTAATTCTCAGTTGATGGTGTTGCAGATACAACTTGATTTACTGAGACAGGTATAGACTGAGATTAAAAAAGGACAAAAGAAAAGTAGGTAAAATACAACTGCCTGACAACATTCTATCAAAGACATTCCACTTCTGCAGGAGCAACTGTCTTCTAGCCCAATTATAGAGCTGAGTATTTCTAAAAAAATTAAAAATCTTTACTTTCCCTTCAGTTGTATTTCACAGTGTTCTCTGACCTCTTTGTCATGTTTATCTTAATTGATGCTTTAATCTGTAGTTATTTTATTCCATAGAAAGCAAGAAATGAAATGGCCATTATAATAAATAGTTACTGAATAGTTACCTGGATTGATTGTCACCACTAAAAGTTTACAGGTGATTCAGAAGGCAGTAAGATTTGAGGCCACTAAATTCATTGGATAAAAAATTCTGTGGGCTGATCATCAGGCCACATTCAGAAATGAAATGCTCATGAAACATACTGCTTTACATTGACTTAACTCTGCTAGGATGTAGAAGAAAGCAATTAAGAGGCATGAATTTGATCTCCAAATTTTTCTCCAAATTTATTTTCTTTCCAGATTTTGCAGCTGTTATTTTAATAGCTCCCCTGTTTCTGAAAAGGACAGCCGTTATGAAAGAGATCTTTGCTGCTAAAGGTGACACACTCCCCTGGGTAGTCCAGTCAACTTTATATTTAGTATCATGCTCTGGAGCCAATTTCAGTATGTAATGGAGAGCAACTGCAGTTTAGAAAGAAAGCTTTCAGCTCAACCATAAGTTGCATTGCTCTGGACCAGACAGCGATATTTTAAGCCTTAGGTATTTTACAGGTACACAACTGTTAGAGTGAACAAGCATGCAAGTCTCAAAGGGAGGATCTGTATCTGTCAGAATAACAACACAGACTTGTAGTCAATAAAAAGTAACTGAAAAGCACTCCCCCAGACTGAAGAAGATCATAGGCTGCACATCATTTTTAACAAAGTGCAATATTTTAAGTGCTAACTTTTATCAAAGGTTTCATCTTTCCATTGGTATCACTTCTATACTAAGTTCAGTCCCAATACATTGCTTTCATTTATGCTCAGGTTTCTCAGAAGCTTTTAGATGATGCTCTCTGCACTGACTTAAAGGAAACTTACAATTACTTCATGGCTGCATGGTGGCAACATCTGATAACCCCCTGGGGTTTCATGTGAATTCTAACTACCCTGGAATAGAAAACAGAGGTTTTAAAGACAAGACAGCTCATGCAACAGAATTATTAATTCCCATAATACATAGTTACCAAACTTAGTTTGGTATCACTGCTACTGACACTAGCAACAACATTTGGATCCCTGAGGAGTGAGCCAAATAAATAATGAACATAACTGTGGAAAGGCTGTCTCCATCTCCTTTTTCGTTAGTCCTCTTATTATACCCCTAATATTAGCTCCATTAAAACAAATGCTTACCTGCATCCAAAGTCAATCTAATGGAAGTGAAATAGACCCACAACAAGTGCAGAACATGGGCATTTTTTGGAATTATCCTTCAATCTGTTTCTAAAACAAATTCCTCATAAGTGAAAAAGCTACCATAAAACGAGTAAGATACAGAGGCATCAAGTATATTTATTTTATATTTAAATTATACTTTGCAATTGCATGTTACAAAAAAATAGCACTGCAGTCTCCATAAGAAAGACGTCAATTCAAGCATGATCCTATAGGACAGGCTGGATCCTACATCCTGCTACAACACTCCCAAATATACTCCAAATGATAATAACATTATTACAATAAAGCAACAATTTAGCAATTAATTATAAGGTTCTCTCTCCATAATGAAAGTGGGTCATGATACTCAGCAGCTAAAGTGGCACCTGACAAATTCCGTATTAATAAAATACTGTACTATTCACACAACTATCAGCTCTTCCTTAAGCAGTCTGTCACAATATCATACTAGAAGTATACGATAACCTGCTACTCTGTTCTGGGTCTCCCTGCTAGAAGAGGAGGGGTATTTCTATTTTCCTGACAATAAGCCGGAAAAAGGGCCCACCTATATAATTTTAAGTTGTAGGTTTAGAACTGGGAACATTTGGCATCTTTTGCATCCTGACAAAAGAAGGGCAAGAAATAGACTGTGAAAAGTGGAAGAGATCATTTCTTGTTAAATAGAACACATCATAAAAGACAAGCTCAACTTCAGTGGTCAGACAGCAGTTGAGAGCATGAGTTAGAAACAAAGTTTTTGTGTCTATGGTTGCATAGGAGATTTATTTTTTAGTAGTCAAAACCCTGCTTTCAGCTGTCTGAAAGCATCCTGAAGACTAGACACTTGTCATGACACTAGTAGCGTGAGAAAAATCTGTTAAGAACACAGATCAGATGATGGTCAAATTCTCTGCCTCCTTCTACACCTTCTGGAAAAGATGAAAGCATAATTAAAACTCACCTTAATAGGACTACAAAAATAGTTCATCAATATGTTTCAAAGAATGGATGAGAAAAACCAGATGATCTAAAAGAAAAACCAAAAACCCAAACCACCATCTCACTCCATCATGTTGCCATTTAAAAAATAATGAGCTGATACATGTTTTTCCTTGTTTGACTTGGAACAAACTCAACTACTATACCTCAATATTTTTAATACCGCATGCCATGGCACTCTCCATTTGGTAAGTGAAGGTGCTTTGGAATTTAATCATTAACTTTAAAACTGATTTTAAAACTTAATTCCCCACAGTATTTAATGACAGGAAACCTGGATGTGAAGCTTCTGCTGCTTCACCATTTGCTGCATTCAGCTTCTTTTATTTGTAAAAAATACAAGAGCTATTGACATAGGGGTCTCTTGGACAGGTAGCTTCATAAGACCAGTTCACAGTCACCTTTTCTTAAAAGTATCTTAGTTCCCGGTATCTTTAAACCTTTGAACTGTATGTCACAGTTAAAGAACATCCCATCAAAAAACTGTCATCCACAGAAGCTTGCCTCTTTTTTCCTTTTTTTTTTTTTTTTTTTT
>NDXB01003135.1:126703-145426 GCA_002631895.1 Agapornis roseicollis
CTTTTTTTTTTTTTTTTTTTTGCATATTCTGTATGTGTACAGCTTAGATTCTAAAACAGAAACCTGCTCTATTTTTAGCAGGGCAGCTTTGAGTCATCTAGTCTAAAATTCTAGCACAGTTAGATTGTCATAGAAAATCACACTTGGTCTCTTTCACAGCAGCATTCCCAGCACAAAGCTCAAATTTACATTATGTATGGAAATTTAAAAACTGTCATTGCTACAGTTTTTTAAATCATGTTAGTGTTTCTGAAAAAAAAGCCATAAATTATGTTTGTCATACCTAAAGCCATTATCCAGCCAGACCAGAAACAGGGTAGCAGAAATTCTTCCTTTCAGTCCATGCCCTTGTTTTGTGACCTACCAGTCCTGGCTCACGCTACATCATGCTCTGGATCCTAGAGCATGCTTAGTAGAAAAACAAGGCATGCAGTTTCTTATGGAGCTATTGCAAATCATTTGAAAAGCAAATATATCCTCTTCAATAGTGATAAATTACTATAAAAATAATGATAAAACCTGATAAATTGCCCAGCTTACTGTGTCATGGATTAACTCAATATAAAATTTAAGAAGTTTTTGATTTAAAATGCTTCTGAAGAAACAAATTAACTAAATATGCAAACACTCAGACAACTACTTGAGACTAATTATTTGAGAATAATTCCTTTGTCTTTGGTAGATGTGCTTTTCCTTGCTTTTATATATTAAAACTCAATAAAAAAGAGTGAGTCCCACTTCCTTTTGCTCTCCTAGTTTCTTTTGAAAAGGGAACAAAATGTAAAGTTGTCATTTCTGACATTTTTCAGATGTAAGTGTTCAGTTGCATTACTCCAAAACATCAAAGACCTGTTTCCTATAGGCAACTAACATTGGACAAGAGAAAATGTAATAAAATTCCAAAGTAACTGGGGTGGGGGGGTGGCAGTGAGGAGCAGGGCATGTAGGAATTAATGTATTGTAAAGCACATGTCTGTTTGAAAAACCCCAATGATGTAATAACTCAGTGAAGTGTTATGCCATAATTGCAATCTAACTGTATTCCTGCAGTGCTAACTTCTTTGCCTTTTAGATGATTCAATTCAATCACTTTTTTAAACAGCATTTGAAAAGACTTCTCAGTAACTTAAAAAGGTAATCCCTAAACTTCCAGATCTGGTTAATCAGGTACCTTTTAATCTCATTTATAAAAAACCGAGGGAGGATATTTGTAACTGGCAGTATTTAGCAACTTTTCAGTGCCATTTTAAAAGGTAACACACAGAACCATGTTATCAAGATATCCCCATTTCACACACAACAACCATTAGCAAAATCAGTTTGGGGATCCAGATTCTTCAGTTACTGTAATTAAATGATGCTGCATTTTGGACTACCTTGCAATTATCAACAGCTATATTTATAAACTGAAAATGCAATAATCTGAAATCAAAATCCTTCCCTCAATGGGGCAGGGACCCTTACAGACATAGTTAGACACCACTGAGTGATCAAGACAGACTTCTGTAATGTGCATCCTCCAGAGGAAGAGCTGATTTCCTGGACATTCATCTAAGTGCAGGGTTCAGGCTGATGAGCAGGACCAGATTTCCACAGGAGACCGTACTGCTACTTAACCATCAGACTAGCGATCCCTTTCCCAGGAACCCTTACCCCAAACTGCAGGAACAATTCAGTTGTTCATGACGTATTTACTGAGCTACTGCAGCTGACAGCCCAGCAAATTCAATCAGCACCTACTTTTTCTTAGTATTTTGGTCTGCAGATTGCAGCAATTCAGCAGCTATTACAGAATAAACAGACGCATCTTGAGATCATAAGTGAGAACTGCTGAGGCCACACAAAAATTAGGTTTTTTTGATCAGTCACACCCACTGTAGTCTTGACTTGTACACAAAGTTTTTTCAAATGTTTAACGAGTAATAACAATATTTATTTCAACAAGTTTCCTTCTTTGTTTAATAATCATCTACTGTAGACTATGGGATTAATCTGGGATTACAGCCATGCAGAATTTCTTCCACACAAGATGCATGAAAAGGCAGAAAATCTCAGCTCATCTTAAAGTCCAAGCAAGCTCTGGAAAGTTGTCTTATAAAGAAAATCCTTTATTTTAATTTCTGAGACTATGAGATCATTGTGGTTTCAGGTTCTATTTTTAAAAGGCAAACTAAACATCTTAATTTATCCTACAGCATATTTGTACCGCTATAATGACAGTGAAAGAAAGACTTGTGTTTAGGGTTTACAGATACATCTCAATGCATTAATGCTATCGTTGACAGAACAAGAGTAAATAATTTTCTTGAATTCATTTATTTGACAGACTGTAACATCACAAAGAAATTCAGCATAATTGAGTGCAGTCATTTCACCTTACAGGGATATCCAAATTTAACTCTGTTTACACAGAATAGTATGTAATAAAAAATAAATCTTTCACTAGTAAATATTTTTGAATTCTAAAATATTCACATCTACTCCTAAAGATATCTTAGTAAATCAGAGGGGCCTTCTCATTAGAGGAATAGAAAATATAAAACTGTGTGTAGAAGCAAACAAGTTTACTTGACTCAGTTTGTTTCCTAAAGGAAATCTACAGTGATTTGGGAAAATGTAATGCAAAAATACTCCAGTGAGTCCCTACACTGTGGCATCTGTGAGGATGGGAGATGTCTAAGATAGGTACTGTGAATAGCCTGGTAAAGTATGCAGAATCTAGCTGCTTTACATATAGGACCTTTCCTTCACTCACAAGTGAAAAACATCTCAGAGCTAGAAGTAGAACAGAAGCACAGCATTTGAAGTGAATATAAAACCATCGGCTTTCAGTGCTTTACTAGGTACAACATAATAAGAAACTAAGTGGATCTGCTATGTGTTTGTGCTTCCAAAAATTCAGACTATGCAAGAGATATTTTTCCTTTAAGGTCTTGTGACCATTTTGAACAGGACCCCAGCAATATGGAGTAAATACTGAACAGAATAGTACATGATGCTAGTCACTGCAAAGGCCAGTGAAACACAGCCTGTTGATGTAATTGGTAAGGCAATCAATCCTATGTGTTTTTTTAAAATCAAGTTTAGGGTCCTAAACAAGAATTTTAAAAAAGCACTACTTACCTCCTGATGACCCAAACGAAAGGACCAGTCTTTATTTCTCTGCATTCTCAGTAAGAGTATGTAAATTCCTATATTAAATTTCTATTCTGATAAATCACTATTATCTCCATCATATACATAATGGGAAGGTGTAATAATTCACTATATGGCAACACAACAGCAAAGTGAAATTCAAAACTCGAAAGCACAAAATCAGACATACATGCAGTTGGATTGAGAACAAGTTATTGAAATAGGGAACAGAATGGCTTTAGCAACAAACCTGTGAATACATTATACAAATGTGCAAGGAAGTATACTAATATATTTCAACTTTCTGAGGAAAGCACTAGGTCTCAGTAATAGAATATTATAAATCCCTCACAGAGTTCTTAGCTTTCAGCAAGATTTTCAATGTCCTTGTTCAGGAGCAAAAAAAGAACAAATTGTACTCTTTCAACAGGAAGTATTCTAGAGATGTGCAAGAAACCCCTGTTACTTGGCATTTCAGATTTCCAGGGCAATTAACTCCCCACTGTATCACATCACTTAACATTAATTAATTGCTAAAGATGTAGTTATGTAACTTACTGAGCTGCTAAGGATAAAACAGCTCCCAAGCTCCCAGGACTTGAGTGGCATGCCAAATTATTATCAGTGAAGCATAGGGATTTACCCTCTCTTCTGAGATTGCCAAATCAAGCAGTCATTCTCCTTCCTGTGTCAACTAATGGGAATAAGTCAAGTAAGTGTCAGTCAACTATTACAGTGCCATCAGCGCTCTGCTGCATGGATAGCCTCATGGAGTGAAAGCTTTTGAGAAAGTCCTGTTGTCCTCTGCATATAAGAGGGTTACAGGTTTCACAACATGGCACCCTGGGAACCAGGTCCCCTAAATGTGGCTCAATTATACTTCCAGGTGTTTATTTCTTTCAGATAGAACCCAGCCTGAACCGATTACTTTTCCTTTTTTTATACCTAAAACCAGACAGATTTTCAGGATAAGCATAAACCAGGGAATGTGCTCATTAAACTCTCTCATCTATAGCATGGCTTACAAACTGAGATGACACTGGCTCAGGAGAAAACAAAACCAAAAAAACAATAAAGTTTGAGTCCACTTACTCAGCTGGACACCATCGTAGGGAAAGAGCCCAAATTCCTTCATTGCTTTTGAAAAAACTGACAACTTTCTACAGTTCCAAAACACGGTGCTAACATAGCTAAACAGGCATAGAAGCTGAGTCAAACTGTAGGCAGCTGAACTGCACTCCCAGGAAGAGCCAACTGCTGCCATTTATATAGTCCCTTCTGATTCCATGTGGGTGACTGATGTTTGATTACTATGGAATATGGAAACAGTTTCTAATCATTTAAATAAATTACAATTTCGGATGGATGAACAGAGGCTGCATATGTACCCTGAATCTCACTCAAACACACTGAGGAGAGAATTTCAAGGTTCTTTCTGAATGGATGTAGGGGGAATGTGATTGCACAACTCTTTACTGCTTTTCATCTCAGATGTGACGTATTTCAAAGACATTCTTCACACAATCCTATCGAAGTTTCTGGCCAGGGACAAGACCTGGAGAAAAAAGAGGATATGGTTCTGGTGCATCAAAGAAGGCAAGTCCATGTGACAGCAGCCAGCCATTCAATTCTATGCCAAAGTGATGCACATAAGGACATTTGTCTTGCAATGCTTAACAGTTACCATCTGTCTCATAACAAAGTCTGTTGTAGACTGACAATGCTGTAACTGAAACTGCCTCATTTTCAAGAGGACAAATTTAGGGACCTGGCATTGCAGAATCTGAAAAAAAACCAAAACAAAACCAAAAACAAAAACCCCAAACAAAAAAACCCACAAATGCCACATGCTCTTTGGATTTTCATTTTCTGACCATCCCAGTACTTGTTGAAACTATATTCCCAGGCCTATGAATATAGACAGAGAGTTGTACACAGTTACCTCCAGTACACAACCGGTGTACAGAAAAAAAGTCTCACTGTCAGTCACCTTGAAAAGTTACATCCTCCAGCACACTGGTGCATCATTTAATTTCAACATCTGACCTAGAACCATAAAAACAATGTATGGGCTTCCTTCACAAGCACAAAAAAGCTTGAGAAGTATCCAGCTTTGTAACCCAGGGGGAATTCGCTTAGAATTTTGCAGAGTTTGCCATAACAATAGAGTAGTTTTGCTGCTTTTTTGAATTGTTCCAGGTAGCTATGAATATGGCTTTGAAACTGATCTTAGGTACAGCTGAGTAAAAGGTCTACCAATCTTCTTCACTGCTTTAAAACAAAAAATCTAGGCAGCTCTCAGATATTACAGAATTTCTCTGACATCCGTACCAATCATCTTGGACATTTTATCAGCTTCCCAAGCTGCACGTCACAATTCTGAAGAGGAACAGCTGTCTGTTCTGTCAGAAGTGTGGACACATCATTGTGGTGTTTGACACAGGCTACTCTGGAAACACATATGAATGATAAAAGTGTGCTTGAGAGAATACATAACTTAGGAAACTGATGTCACTGGCATGTGACAATGCCCACTGTGACCCCTTATCAGTGGGACATCATCTTTGCAACAGTGGGAATAGCTAATGTTGTATTTCCAGAGAGACAAACCTCAATGACTATTTTTGTCAGGCATGTTTTGTTATTCATTTCCCAAGTAGACGTCTCACTCATAAGGACTGGCCACAGCACTGGTAGTAGATGTTCAAGAGATTCAGTGTACTGGCTAGTAGCATATAAACTTTAGAAAGGTATAACTAAGCAAGATTTAGCTGTATGTCCGAACTCTTTCTCTGTTCTAACTTCATTTACATAAAATAGATTTGAGATGCAGGTATGTGCACTTGCAGCACAGGCTGCCAGAACTGTAACTGATAGAAGACCACACCAGTGTGGCGTGGCAGCAGCACATGGGAGCTGGCACAGAAGGAAACACATGCATCAGGACTATTTTCTGGCAGAGAAGGTGAGGCTATACTCCTAAGTTTATTAAACCATACCAAACAGAAAACGGTTTGGAGAGCTTTTTCATACTTTTTCTTGAAAGCTGATTGAACTATTGAAAATATTGGAAACACATGTTTGCTGGGGCCAACAAGCCCATCTGAGCAGGGGGATTTAATGAAGCTGTTAAAGAAATATCAAGCATAAGGCCAAAAATAACTCTGAGGAATTTAACATTCTGACCCAAATGGTTCAGAAAACACAAAGCCCATCTCTCTTGGAAAAAAAATACCTGATTTCTTTAGGTCAACAGACATATATAGAGCTAAATGTTCTCTGCTTCAGTAACTAGGAGGAAAATGTTGTTTAGGGGACTTGCATGCACTTTCTGGTAGCACTACTCCAGAAGCAGTTTTTGGAGAAAGGTATTTGTAGCATGAGTGAATGTCAGCAAACTATAAGCAGAACAGAGAACATTTCTAGTAGATGACATGATGGATTCCATAAGACAACGATGGGTCTCACGAAGTTGCATCAACCTCAAATAAATAAGAGTATGCTTGGGGTAACCTTGCTGATAACTTTCCCATTACCACTCTACCAGTTATTCCTGTTCAATACATTTTGAGGCCTGCTCCCAAGGCAAAACTTTCTTCCTGCTATGCCTCAGTCTAATCAATTGTATAGAAGTAATCCAAAAATATTTGCAACAGAGCAGAAAGGGACTTGGGGGTATTGGTTGATGGCCAGCTGAACATGAGCAGGCAGTGTGCCCTGGTGGCCAAGAAGGCCAATGGCATTCTGGCCTGTATTAGGAATGCTGTGGCCAGCAGAAACAGCGAGGTTATTCTTCCCCTGTACTCGGCACTGGTGAGGCCGCACCTTGAGTACTGTGTCCAGTCCTGGGCCCCTCAGTTTAAGGAGGATGTGGAAATGATTGAGCGCGTCCAAAGGAGGGCAATGAGGCTGGTGAGGGGCTTGGAGCACAAGCCCTATGAGGAGAGATTGAGAGAACTGGAGTTGTTTAGCCTGGAGAAAAGGAGACTCAGAGGTGACCTTATCACTCTCTACAACTTCTTGAAAGGAGGTTGTAGACAGGTGGGGGTTGGTCTCTTTCACCAGGCAGCAGCGGACAGAACGAGAGGACACAGTCTCAAACTGTGCCAAGAAGGGTACGGGTTGGATATTAGGAAGAAATTTTACACAGAAAGAATAATAAAATATTGGAACAGTCTGCCCAGAGAGGTGGTGGAGTCACCATCCCTGGATGTGTTTAAAAAGAGACTGGATGTGGCACTTGATGACATGGTTTAGTTGCAGTGTAGGGCATGGGTTGGACTTGATGATCTTAGAGGTCCCTTCCAACCTAGTGATTCTGTGATTCTGTGAAAATAATAAATTCATTACTTATATGCCCATTTATATAGAATGACAGCAAAGTGAGGAGAAAATCACTAGATGACTGTAAACTGAAAAGCTAATGTGTGATGGACCTTGTAGATTACACACAAAAGGTAATGTTTAGCCAAAGGTGCTCCTTTGCAAATACATGGAAGCTTAATTTTAAAAGCATGGAACCAGCTGCAATGGAACTAGTTCTACGTTTACAAGATTACAGCTTCTATTCTTTAATAAATGCAGATAACTGCAGTTCTGCCTGCAAGTATTTTTCATAGCTAAATTTTTAATTTTGCGGACTGTTTTTGTATTAAGCATGACATGACCCAGTAGGCACATATGTTGAATATAAACCCAAGGTTTGGTTAATTACTCACATAACAAATAGTAAAAATCTGAAACACATCTAAGCCTTCAGCACATATAATTTTTTATAAACAAGCATGAATCTTATAAACAAATGAATCTGTTCATTTTGTAAAATTAAATTCTCAAACTTGTCAGCTTACTAGTACAATCACTTTAACAGATAAAGTTAATCATCACTGAAGAATAAAAATCGGGATGAAGTTACATGCCCTTGAAATACAGGCAGACACCAGAAAACTGTCATACCTCCCTGATGTACAGAGGACAGTAGAATTCAAGTGCTTAAAATATTTTTGTATCCTACTATTCTTAGTGTTATCCCTCATTTAAGTCATTCCCATCAACACATTATTAAGAGTAAATAGATAAATACTCTAGTTTAAAACCAAGCTGCTCTGAAATAGCTAACAACAATACATAGAATATGCAAACAGGTGGCAAAACCACAAAAACCCAAAAGCTTATCATTAGATAGTGAGAGGTAGTGCAGAAAAAAACCAGGGAGTCACTACAGTTTCCTGAGGTGTGTGTTATAAAAACATTACTGTGAAATCCCAAGAGTATCTGTACGAAAGCTTCCTGAGAATTGTAACTTCTGTTTTGCCCCCATCTGCCAGTCCTACAAATTCAACTTGAAACGTGTCAAACTATGTTCTTCCAAGTTCACATGGCATCACTAGCAATAAAACTTGTATAATGAGAATTTCAGAATTCTTCTGAGGATGAATAAACAAAAGATTATAGCTAACTTTGAGCCACAGTGGTATCAGAATTGTTAGAATTCTATTAAGAAATAAAGCATAAACCAAGAGTATCCATTCTAAGGATAAAGAATGTGCTGTTCTTTATATGCACTTCCAAGAAAACAAGAACGAAAATGTGCTGTTTGTTGCCAAGGTTGTTTTGTTTAAAATCCAAGTTATAAAATTCTATCAAGTTAGACCTGAAATTCAGCGCATAAGTTGCAAAGATAAAAAACTTCAAAGACTAATTCTTGCAGTTCTAACCTCAGCACTCTAAAGTCAAAATAAACACTGATAAAAATCACACAAATATGCCCTGGTCAGAAATACTTACCCTGTCTGCACATGCAAGCTATTTGTTTTAGATACTTTAAAGACATGAGCCCTATTAAAATATTCAGATGATTTTTTTTTCCTTCCAGATCAATGTCTGTTGTTACAGAGGCACAGTCTTAATTAAAATTACAGAGGAAGCTGAGTACTAGTAAAACACTGTCTTCACAAATCTGAATTTAGTTTGTTGGCAGAACTCTAAAACAATACATTCTTTATGAACTGCATGAAGTTACATGTATGCATATTTTATAGATTTAATATAATGGATCCAATCATTTGGAGGGATTGCAAAAGCTCAGATTAAAGCAAGATGTCACATATCATATTAGATATAAAGCCAAAATTTAATGAGACAAGTAAAGGTCAGAGCAGCACACTGCGGTTTCAATTTGATACCCCCACTCTCCTCCTTGCTTTTAAGCATGCATCATAACTTTGACTTAAAACACAAAGCAAAACTGAAAGTTTGTATAAAGGCATAACTCAAATGCCAAGATCACTAAATAAAACAGGAAAGTTAAGCTTTCATTTCTATTCCAGAAACAAAGTGAATGCAATTCAGTTCATCAACTCGTTGGATGGCCGAATACAAAGAGTTGTGGTCAATGGCTCAGTGTCCGGCTGGAGGCCAGTGACGAGAGGTGTCCCTCAGGGATCGGTATTGGGACCGGTCTTGTTCAACATCTTTGTCGCTGACATGGACAGTGGGATTAGAGTGCACCCTCAGCAAGTTTGCCGATGACACCAAGCTGTGTGGTTTGGTGGATACACTGGAGGGAAGGAATGCCATCCAGAGGGACCTTGACACGCTTGAGAGGTGGGCTGATGCCAACCTCATGAAGTTTAACCATGCCAAGTGCAAGGTCCTACACCTGGGTCGGAGCAATCCCAGGCACAGCTACAGGTTGGGCAGAGTAGAGTTTCAGAGCAGCCCTGCAGAGAAGCGCTTGGGGGTGGTGGTCGATGAGAAAACGAACAGGAGTCGACTGCAGTGTGCGCTTGCAGCCCCGAAAGCCAACCGTATCCTGGGCTGCATCAAAAGGAGCGTGACCAGCAGGTCAAGGGAGGTGATCCTGACCCTCTACTCTGCTCTTGTGAGAACTCACCTGGAGAATTGTGTGCAGTTCTGGTGTCCTCAACATGAAAAGGACATGGAGCTGTTGGAACAAGTCCAGAGGAGGGACACGAGGATCATCAGGGGACTGGAGCATCTCCCATACGAAAACAGGCTGGGAAAGTTGGGGCCGTTCAGCCTGGAGAAGGCTGCATGGAGACCTCTTAGCAGCCTTCCAGTATCTGAAGGGGATCTATAGGGATGCTGAGGATGGACTGTTCATTAGGGACTCTAGTGACAGGAGAAGGGGTAATGGGTTAAAACTTAAACAGGGGAGGTTTAGACTGGATATAAGGAAGAGGTTCTTTCCTGTTAGGGTTGTGAAGCACTGGAATGGGTTGGCCAGGGAGGTTGTGAGTGCTCCATCCCTGGTAGCGTTCAAGGCCAGGCTGGACAGAGCCTTGGGTGACATGGTTTAGTGTGAGGTGTCCCTGCTTTTGGCAGGGGGGTTGGAACTAGATGATCTTAAGGTCCTTTCCAACCCTAACTATTCTATGATTCTATCTCTAGTCCTCATTTTCCAAAATACTATCAAGGAATTTTCAGTGAATTATGACTGATCAATTAAAGCTTGATCAACACAAGTTATTAACACTCCCTGCTGGTGGGTTAAGAGAAAAAGAAAATACCAACAACTCTGTCTAATAGTTACACAGCTCCTCTAGAAGTGTGTATTATTACCTGCATTTTAATATCTGATAAACTTGATGTTTCTAATAATCTGGATTGCAATTGGTTTTTTTATACTGTGCTGCACTCAGGAAAGCCCTTAACCATTACTCCTCTTCCACTCCCCCCATTCTTTTATGGTCTTTCTCTATTCTTCCATTCAGTACTAAAGTCATAAACAAAAAGAAATTTATTTCAAAAAGACTTTTTCCTTTAGGCCTTTGATGTACTAAATCTGTTCTGGTTATCCATCTTTTCTTTTCCAGATGAACAAATTTACACCCAAGAGAGGTAAGAGTGGACAAGGAACAGGAGATTGGTAAGGAAGAAATAACAATAGGACAAGGAGGGATGCAGAATCAGAACACTGGGATTTTCACAGTGTTTTTCTCTTTCCTGATTAGTTGTCTCCTACCTTCTCAAACAAATTTGTTTTTTCCCTAACACACTTTTCTGTCTATGCTTTCTTCAATTCTTTTGTCACTATTCCTCTCCTAACATGAATTAGTATATCCAAGACACAATTTGCCATTAATTTAAACTCATTAAAGAGCGAATAAACTGTAAGCTAATTTATTTTATCTTATTTATTTTTATGCTGTTACTGTCATTTCTGGAATATACCGATCACTACTTCCCTCCTCACCCAACTCCTCATTTGTAATATCACTTAGGTCAAGTGAAAATCACTTTGACTTCCTTACTCTTTCCAAGATCATTATATGTTCAAACAATGTAATATCCAAGAGAAACTGAACATAAACATCCTATCTTCTGAACATAAACATCCTGACTTACTGCCTTGAATACTGCTCCTCATTACTTTTATATTGCTCTTGGTACTCTCTTTCACCATTTTCAGGTGTGACTTTCCAGGTTTCCACCCTTTTATTATCTTCCACACTTTCAATTTTTAATCCAAGTCTTCTGTATTTCTTCTGCAACACAATTTTTTATTTATTCCTTCCTCTCCCTTTAAAGAGCTTTTCCTCTAATTGTCTTTTGACTCTGCTTCTGCATTTTATTCTACAAAAATGTCTTTGCCACTGCAATTAGAAGCATTTCTACAAAAACAAAACAAAACAAAACAAAAAAGACACTTTTTTATTATCCCCAATATGTCCAGAGCTTTTTCTTTTTCTGACCCTGCTGAGATACCCCGTCCGCATAATGCTCATTTTTGGCAGTCACCATTCATCATTTTGATTCTCACAAAGCTCTCCAACCATCATTCACTCCTGCAGTGCGCCACACACTCTAACTTCTGCTCTGCTGCAAGACAATATTGAAAAATAGCAAGATTCCCTTTTAGTAGCTTACCTGCCAAATTCCTCCTTCAAGGCTGTACTTTAGATCTTTCCTTTCTGTTAACATGCTAGGAAAAATACCCCACTAATTCTACTTTTCACAGCTTGACTGCAATTCTGCTTAATTCTGTGTAAACTTCCAAAATTTTCATTTCCATTACAGTTGATGCTGCTTTAAATTTTAGCTCCAAACCCCATGATTTAAGATTCATTTTCTTCCCAGTTTTCTTCATTATTCAGTGTTTCTTCTGATTGCCTCTTTCTGTGATTACTATCACAAATTCCTCACAGATGATAAATACAGTATTTATAAGATTTTTTTCCCCCTACTCTCTCCCTCTTTTTTTTGTGTGCTTTTGTAAGAAGATGGTTTGTCCTTGTTGGGAACAGAATTTTTCTTGAGTACATTTCACTACCTTTGTAGATACAAAAGAAATATCCAAACTATATGAAGATGTGTAACAAGTGATGATCACCATACACTATAACAAGCATTTGACAGTTTCCTTTTCCTTTTCTAAACCTATATATTTTAAGTTTCTGAACCCATTTTGCCTTTGTGTATTTTTGTTTCAAATTGGTGCTGCTTTTCTGACCCCTAAAGAAACAGACTATTTGAAACAAACATTTCACTGACCTTACTTGCAGCGCTACTTAAATTCTTTTTATTCCAATCATAAATTGCTCTCCCCAACTTTCCTACTACACTTCTGAATAATACACTCTTCCCACTCAGAAATGAACTTTTAAAAATGCAATTGCCAGACTTCAGAGGCCATTTGATTGTTTCCAACCATTCTACTCAGACAGTTGTACTCCATTACAGTCAAGCTTCCAAAGATGCTTTTCTTTAACATGCCATTATTTCCCATCAGCTTTTAAACAGCTCAAACAAACTTCTGCAAGCTTTTTCCATCAAGTAACACAAGTTGAGGAAAATAATAAAAGCTATATTCTTAGGCTTTCTTCCCCAAGTTTCTTTTCACAAACAATCCACATTTACTTAGAGTGTGGCTACCTCAGAGCTCTGACCTAATTTATTGGTCCCTTACTTCTTAACCCCCAGCCAGGCTTCTTGAATCAGTCTTTGCTTTCTCCCTGTACTTTCAACAAATATATAAGTTATTCAGATATAAGATACTTACACACTCCAATATGCCAGTGAACATTCCTGCAAAAATTCTTCCAGAATTTCTAGTTTAATTTCTAGTTTACAGTTAAAGTTTTTTTTCCTATCCTCACATTTTTTTGTCCGTGAAAGCTTACAGAATAACAGCTTCTTTCAAGATTTCCAGAACACACTTTTCTCTCTCTCACCCTCCCATCCCTCTTTTTAAAGCCTCTTAGTGATGTTATGTTATTCATGCACAACTGTTTGAAGTTTCAATCTTATTTGAAACAAAAAACTAGGAGATGACAACCCTTCTGGAGACAAATACAATTCCAGATGGCAACTAGAGCTAAATGAGACTCTGAACTCAAAGCCAAGGTAAAGGAAAAGTTCACTGACAAAATTTGAACAGTATCAGAAAGGAGCATTGACATAGAAAGCCCTACATTTCATGGATCCAATTTTCATCTGTCATTGACTCTAGATAGGTTTTGTGTACTTCATACTATAATTATTGAACAACACCTGAACTGATAGATTAAAAGACAGCTAAGTATGAGACACAGTTTGCTAATAAATTAGCTAATACCAAAGAGATCACTTCAAGGAGAAATGGAACTCTTCGAACATTTCAAACTTTAGAAATTCTGAGTTTACCGCATGCATTTGCTTCCAAACCTCCTCAACCTAAATGTAGGAATAGAAGCAGAATTTCATGCCACTGAGCCACAAAACATTTGCAGAACTCCCTTCAAAAAGTTGACCTCTAATCAGCTGTCATGGAAGAGACACCACCTCTGTATCATCCCCAGAGATCAAGAAACAGTCATACTGACACAGAACTAATGGAGCAACTTGAGTTCTCCTGAGGGAGACATTTTTTTAAAGTATCAGAAGCAAAAATTTGGCTTGACCACACAGTAAACAGACACCCGCCAAAGAAACAACTAACAAAACAACCCTCATTACACAGCCATTTCAGAATTGCAATGCTACATACAATAAAACACAAGCAACTCAGATTTCCCTCTGCTGTGAAAAGTTTGAATCACAAATATTTTCAAGATATTTGTGGTTTCAGAAAATTAAAACCTTAGCAAAGAGGCAGCAACTGTTTTTTACAAAGGAACAACAATTAATACTATAATTATTTTTTTCCCTATTTATTGGCAAGGTAACCTTTGTTAAACTGTAACTTAATTTTTTCCAAATGTGCTTTTAGCGCTATCTGGCAGTAAGTTTTACTTATATAGGAAATCTGGAAGCTAATAAGCCAGGATCATTAACAAAAAGGTTATAAACACAGTTTACATTTTTTTTTATTTATAGGATTTGTACATCTGTCACAATCTAAAAACATACACTCAGGTATATGCTTAAGAGTATGGGAACAAAAGGCATATACTTCAGTTATAGAAAAGCTAGAACACCTGAAACTCAATTCATTATTACTGCTATTCACTGTTTCCATACCAGAAATATTATCCTTGCAAAAAAACCCCACCATCCCTCTGCATCACCCCCTCCCCCCAAAAAAAAAAACCCAAACCCAAACCAACAAACTTTCTACATTTTCATATTTTACAGACAAATTTTCAAGTTCTTACAGGATAAATGTGGTTAGACTCACGGAAGTGTGCAGACCATAAGGGATTTCTGCACATCTCTAGTCCAACTTACCACTCAAAGCAGGGCCAGCCTCAAATTTAGATCTGAGTACCCAAGGACTCATAATGGTAAATTATTAAAACCTCAGAGCACAGGGATTCACAGCAACTTCTTTTTTGTAACCATTCTCATTGTGACTTTCTTACTCCTTACTGGAAGCTAGAGACCTAATCCTTGCCACTTACCCTTCCACCATACACCTTTGACAAAAGCCTTGCTCAATCTTCCTTAAAACCTGCCCTTACACTCCTGGGTACATTGTAGTTGTAACTATAACCTTAATGGAAAGTGTGTGAAAAGAATAAAGAGCATAACTGTAAAATAAATAATGTCAAAAAACACAAGCATAGTCTGAGCAACAGAATGACAAGCACCCACTCAGCCACGCTCATGACAAATACAGACAATACACAGCATCAAGTTGATTCGAACTCAACACTTAAAATTACCAATAGCTCTTTTTTAAGGAAGAACAAACCTGGGCCACTTTAACGGAATTTTGAGTAGAACCACCAGCATGATATTCTACTTTGAACTTCTTCACAAGTTCTTCAAATCTGTTAAAAAAAAAAAAAAAATGCAGAGAAGACAAAAGTTAAATGACATTTTTTTTTTTTTCCAAAAAAAAACAATAAGATTAAAATTAANTTTTGAGTAGAACCACCAGCATGATATTCTACTTTGAACTTCTTCACAAGTTCTTCAAATCTGTTAAAAAAAAAAAAAAAATGCAGAGAAGACAAAAGTTAAATGACATTTTTTTTTTTTTCCAAAAGAAAACATTAAGATTAGAAGTAAATGACATCATGTTATTTGAAAACAATACATTCAGATATATTAGTTGCTACAGATGGTGAAACTGGAAACATCTATTTCGATGTTGTCCAAATTACAGAGCAAAGTGTGACATCAACCTGAATCCTTTACCTTAAAGACACAAGTGGAGTTAAGTAACTGGAAAAAATAATTCTCTGAAGCATAAGGTTGATTGCAATTAACTGTTAGATTGATAAAATATATGCTTGAAGAAAAATTATACATATGAAGACATTCAGATACTTATTCCACCTCATTAAAGCTAAAAAAAGAATGTAAAATCAAGTGAGAAGATTGAGGAGATCCTGTGTCTGTTTCAAAATTAACTTGACCCAAACAGCAGTGCTATGTTTTAAGGTTTTGTATGAAATAGTACATTTTGACAGGTGAAGAGCTTTTATGAACAAATCTACTAGTATGTGAGAAAATCTGGTAACAGAAAAGCCATGTGTCTCCCAATGAGCTTTCAAATTCAAGTCATACTACTACGAAAACATAGGATCCTCTGCTAATGTTCAGTAATATGTTATTAGGTTTGATCATTAAAAGAAATATTCAAACTTTTAATATCTATCCTCATATTTCAGATACAGCTTTAAGGTTAAGAGCCAAATAGAGCTCTGTAAGATAGTCTTCCTTGACTAGGGTATACTTTGCATCTGATCAAAGTACACCACAGCTCAAGAACCAGTCTTCTCTCTAGTCACAGGCAAGTGCCACAGGACACGGAGTTGTGGAGACTGCTGTGCATGAATACTGTAGCATGCCTATAAGTTCTAAACACACTTCAAAAAGAGCAGATTGAACAGCAGGATGAACAACCTCAGAAGGCATTATATTCAGAAGGCAGTACCCCTGCAGGCAAGTTAAAATGTTTTCTGTAAAATTTGTTTGCATGTTTGAGGTTCAAAATGACTTCAAGGTCAACCCTAATTAATAGCACAGATTCACCCTTCAGGTCTATTAACTTTAGATGTTTACCCTTAACAAATGAAGCTTGCCCAGTTGGATGTATTTTAACATATTTTATTGTATTCACCTTTAGTATCTTTTCAAAAAAGTGACACATCCTTATTTCAGACACAGTGAAAAATTAACACTATCTGCTTACCCTACCCTTCATCTCCCCCTCACAAACCCCAATCTCCTTATAGTATATGAACAATAGCTTTAGGGATAGATTTGTCAAATAACAACTTGTTTGTTTAAAAGGTTTTGATTTTCAATACATTGGTACT
Source organism: Agapornis roseicollis (assembly GCA_002631895.1). Taxonomy (NCBI): domain Eukaryota; kingdom Metazoa; phylum Chordata; class Aves; order Psittaciformes; family Psittacidae; genus Agapornis; species Agapornis roseicollis. The sequence continues at coordinate 143,551 of NDXB01003135.1, forward strand.
AATAGGAACATTTTTCCTTCTACAGTACTTTCCATTTAAAATGTCTGAATAATGAGCTACTCACCCTAGCAAACTACCCATGGGCATACAATTAGAAAGAACCAAGAACTAAATTACTACATATGCTTTTCACAGCTATCCACACTACTAATTATCCACCAATTCTATGTCAAGCAACTGAAACCTCAAATGATAGCAAGTAGCTGAAAGTGGGGGAAAAAAATAACAGAAACCAACAGGTCTCCTAACAATTGCTTCTCCAGCAAAGACATACAAACCGTCATGTACCAATTATGCATTTTGGCAATATTTTTTCTTTAATTTAATTGACACATTACCTTTGAATGTGTACTGCCCAAATCACGCGGTTATTTTTGTACAGCTACAAGCATACCAATTGATGTTTTAATTCCTTTACCTAAAGCCATCTAATGTTTCTATGTCCATATTATTTAATGGCATGCTAAATCTCATAAATTCAGTACACTGTAGCTGACCACCGACATTAGCAGCTCTAAATATATATGAGTATGCATTTAAATACTTATCTTCTAGTTTGAATTAATGAGCTATGTGGTATCTGAATTTGGGGAACTAAATTGGAAACAGCCTTAAAATACTATCTGTATTATGAAGACTTCAAGGTGACATCTTTGTAATCTAAGAAATCATCTGAACAAATCTTTTTACAATTACTTAAAATAGTAAGACAAACAATGGCAACTATCTTTCACTATTCCAGTACTAACATTAGAAGTACTAACTCCTTCTAATTAAGATAGCAAACTCAACACCTATGAAGGTCTGTTACATGAAATAGAATGAGAGTTTGTAAAAATGCAAGAAAAAATAATTATTGCTGGTCCTTTTCCATGACACACCGAATAGATGATAGAAATGGTGTTCTTATAACCCACAAAAGGCCTGACAAGAATGACCTCAAAATTAAGAATGTCAATAGCTTTTTATCTTAAGAAGATGAACAATTAGATGGACATTTTTCAAAATGTCAGCAGATGGCACAGGCAGCGTGGGAATGCTGACTTCCTCACTGTCTCCTGTATGTCTGACCTGCAAAGAGAAGACTGCCATTCCAGTATGCCTCAGAAACACGGTATTTGCTTTTATAAAACTCTTCATTTTAAGGAAGGAAGTTCAACTGCAGAAACTGCTCTGAGGCCCGGGAATGCTAAACAGAGCTTCTGTGTGTGCTTCAGGACCAAGCTGTTATCACACTTCAGATAATTCAAGAAAATTAAAACCTTATGAGCAAGACTGAATAATATTTTTGTTTCACATTCTGCAATTGTTGGTCTTTCTGTTTTTTAAGGCAGTGCTGTATCTGAGAACTGTGACCCTCCTCCTGACCTAGCAACATACCATAACCTTAAATAACAGAATAATAAATCCCACAATCAGCACCGTATCAAGGGGCCCCATTTTTGGTACCATGAATTTGTTCACCACATTGCAGTGTATTTTAACAAAAACAAGTTCACATTTGTAGCAGCATATGTTTTCAGTGGTGATACCGCTGACCAACTCTAGAACTGACCAAAGAGGATATGTTAATGATTTGCTCAATTATACTAAAGGCAATAGCACTTCTGTCAGAAGCCTTTTTTCCCTCCCTCCCTTTTTTTCAAGGATTGACTCCTAACTGAATTTGACACTGAAAGGTGAAGCTTTTCCGTAGCTTCCCTAATGACTACTAAAAAAAGTACAAAGTGGTAATGGAAGAAGCTATTTTATAAAACAATACAAATGAGAATAGATTCTTTTTTTAGGGTTTTTTTTGGTTGGTTGGTTGGCTTTTTGGTTTTTTTTTGGTTTTGTTTTTGGTTGTGGGGTGGGGTTTTTTTTGTTTTTTTTTTTT
>NDXB01003136.1:0-15955 GCA_002631895.1 Agapornis roseicollis
TGAGAAAATGAACATGAGCTGACTGCAGTGTGCGCTTGCAGCCCAGAAAGCCAATCGTATCCTAGGCTGCATCAAAAGGAGAGTGGCCAGCAGGTCAAAGGATGTGATCCTGCCCTTCTACTCTGCTCTCGTGAGACCTCACTTGGAGTCTTGTGTGCAGTTCTGGTGTCCTCCACATAAAAAGGACATGGAGCTGTTGGAGCAAGTCCAGAGGAGGGCCACGAGGATGATCAGGGGACTGGAGCATCTCCCATATGAAGACAGGCTGAGAGAGTTGCGTCTGTTCAGCCTAGAGAAGAGGAGGCTGCGTGGAGACCTCCTAGCAGCCTTCCAGTATCTGAAGGGGGTCTATAGGGCTGCTGGGGATGAACTCTTCATTAGGGACTGTAGTGACAGGACAAGGGGTAACGGGTTCAAACTGAAACAGGGGAGGTTTAGATTGGATATAAGGAAGAAATTCTTTGCTGTTAGGGTGGTGAGATACTGGAACAGTTTGGCCAGGGAGGTTGTGAGTGCTCCATCCCTGGCAGTGTTCAAGGCCAGGTTGCATGAAGCCTTGGGTGACATTGTTAGTGGGAGGTGTCCCTTCTTATGGCAGGGGGGTTGGAACTAGATGATCTTAATGTCCTTTCTGACCCTAACTATTCTATGATTCTATGATTAGTAGAAAACTCTTCATAGTGGAGGAGCTTGAAGTTATAATGATCACCTCTGATTCACGCAGCTAAGTCCGTAAATCTTCAACGAATATGAATTGTGAGTAGCAAGNCTTAATGTCCTTTCTGACCCTAACTATTCTATGATTCTAAGAAGCACAACATGACCTGGCAGTGTGCACTCGCAGCCCAGAAAGCCAACTGTATGCTGGGCTGTATCAAAGGGAGTATGGCAAGCAGGTTGATGCTGCCTCTCTACTCTGCTCTGGTAAGACCTCACCTGTAGTGGTGTGTTCAGCTCTCAGCCCTGTACCATGGACCTGCTTGTGGAAATCCAGGGGAGGCCCATGAAGATGATCATAAGCTGGAGCACCTCTCTTATGAAAACAGGCAGAGAGAGCTAGGGTTGTTAAGCCTGGAGAATTGAAGGCTCAGGGGAGTTAATATAGCTGCCCATAATATTTTAAAAACCTGCGTTGGTAAAAAAGTTTCCTCAAAAGGTGATACAAAAGCATGTGTAAATGGAAAAGGAATTATTAAAACAAAGAGAAAGCTTTTTATATAGTGCTAAGTCTAGCTCCTTCATCAATCCGCCACCTCCAGTATTTTCAGATTATTTTGGTGTAAATCACCATACAGCTCAAGTCAGCCTACAGTTTTATACCACATGAGGAAGTAGTCCAGTCTTGGAATTTGTGAATTTTATTTAGTCTATGTGGACCTTTATATATAAGGTCTTTCTGCTCATGGTTGTGCTTTCCTTTGAGCAGAGAAATGATGATATATATGTGAAAGGCAATTATCACACTCTGGTGAATTCCTTCTTTTCATCACCATACTCCCAAAGCACTTAATTTCTGGAGGTGTGTAGCATGGCCCTACTCCATTTCCTTACTCCTGAATGAAATATAAAATGTGAATATACTCTTTTCTGGTCTGAAATATCATGCATGGTCTAAAGTATCAGTTAACTTTGGTGCTGAATAGAGTTTTGCACTAGCTTTCAACTGAAATTATGAAGCACTTTCAGTCAGTGATTCCCTTAGAGCAGAGAAGGTGGAAAATTGGTTTTATAAGCATACAACAAATTGAAATGACTCCTTCAATGTTTCCCTGTTAATTCAGTCTGTGAAGAGCCTGCAGTTGATAGAAAATTTTCCCATTATTTTTGTATTACTCATGGTCTCTTTATATTCATTAGGTCACCTTCTATGAAGCCTGAAAATGACTACCAGTAATTTAGTGGCATGTAGGCAATATTAATCAAATGTTTACGATGTGTTCTGGTGTTTCAAGTGTGCCTCTTTCAGCAAGGAGCAGAATCTCATGTATACCTACTTACATGCAACTTTAAATGTGGGATATTCACAAGTTGTAAGGGAGAGAAGTAGCTTGCAAAAACAAGATAAGAATTTTCACAACGACCTTCAGAGATAGTAGTATTTTTCTGTGCTATTGCCAAAGCTGTTCAAACAGTTGATTTTACTTTAGGATTAGCAAGTTTTTTTTTCCTCCCTGGAAAGAACATAAAAGTAGCAAAATACTCAGTAAGGAAGGTAAACATACTATTAGTTATAAACAAAATATGAATGTTGAGTAGGAAAGAGAGAAAACAACAATCAAAAAACCACAAAACCATCAATGGTGAAGGGCTGATCCCAGACCATTCTCACACAGCAAACTGAATTGTAGTTTATCATGATAATAGTGTAAAAATTTATTCTGAAGTTGGCAGGTTGATGTAACCCAGGCTCACTAGTTATTGAATGTCTAGAAAATTTGAGTAGATTCAGTCTTCTCTTGACAACTACAGCTGCACTCATTAATTTTAAGGATGAGCGTTTTAGCTGGCAACTGGATAATGGCTCCATCAAGTGGCAAAACTGCTTCATTGCATATTTCTTCTACAACTCTTTATGACAAACTGTGGCTTCTTAATTTTTGGTTAGAGATGCATGTGGCTCCTCTTGTGAACAATGAACTCTGCCAATAGATTTCACAAGACGGTTATTCAGAGTTGAAAGGTTCATTACCACTAAAAAGGTCAACTTTCATGGCATGAAACCAAGTGATTTAGAGGAGGGTAAGAGGATCTCAGGTGCCCCAGAGAAAAAGGTCAGAGGTTAGATAAAGGACAGATCTTTCATTATTTTTTCCTGAGATCTAGAGAAGCAGTTCAGTTTTATGTTAGCATTGGATATTGGATGATCTATTGCCTCATGCAGTAGATTAACTTCAAACGTCTCTTTTGGCTGAAAAGAAAGGAAATAACAAAATGTTAGGTATTATAAGGAGAAAAATGTCTTTATGTTCCTTAAGAAATAACCTTAAAGGCTTTTTCCACTTTTTCTTCTGCAGCTATAAAAACTGTATATAACTGAATATAACGGATATGTTATTTGGTTAGCTTGCACAGTGGTTTTGTAATAATTTATTAATTAATTGCCTGCCATGCCAAGAAAATATAGTTGCATATCTTAAGGTGGAGATACAGTCAAATATAACTCATGGAAAACTAGGATTTGCTATGCCAGCAAGAAAGTTGTTCTGACCTACTTAGGGCATAACCACCCATCTGCACCCCCATGTCTTTTTCCACCAAGCAGTTTTCCAGCCACTTTTCCCCAAGCTTATAGCATTGCATGGGGTTGTTGTGGCTCAGTTTCAAGAGCGGTCACTTTGTGTTGTTGAAACTCATACAACTGGCCACATCACATCTATCTGGCCTGTCTAAATCCCTCTACAGAGCCAACCTACCCTCTAGTAGATCAACACTCCTGCACAAATTTGATTCATCTGCAAACAACTGAGGGTGTACTCAATCCCCTTATCCAGATTGTCAGTGAATATACTAAGACTGGCCCCAATACTGAGCCCTGAGGGACATCACTAGTGACCAGCTGCCAACTAGATGTGACACCATTCCCCACTACAATTTAGGCTCAACCATCCAGCCAGGTTTTTACCCAACAAAGAACACTCCTATCTCATAAGCAGCCAGTTTCTCCAGGAGAATACTGTGGGAGATGGTGTCAAATGCTTTACCGAAGTCCAAAGAGAAAATGTCTGCTGCCTTTCCCTCATCAACCAGGACCTCCTGGATTGTTTCTTCTCTGCAGACATCTGGTAGGTTGAAGTCCCCCATAAGAACAAGGGCTAACAATATTGAAACTTTTCCCAGTTATTTGAAAAATGAGTCCAGTTGAACGAGTTACATGAACTGCATCACTTATAACGTCATTTCCCAGTGAGGAATATTCCCACTCTCTCCCATGAAGGACTTCATTTTTCACTAATAATAGTATGTCACATTGGAATCCTACAGAAATCTAGGTTGAAGAGGGCCTCTGGAGATCATGCGGTTCAACTCTTACTCATGAGTCAACTTCTCCAGTACTCTAAAATCAGACCATCTCATCTACAGATCTTTCTCTGGTCTATAGGGTTCTCTAGAGGGTCAAGATGATCTTTTAGGTGAAGCACAAGCACTCCTCTTCTACTTTTTCTTTCTTGAATAACCTGCAACACTTGAGTCACATGAGCTGTCTCACCAGATTTCTGTACTTCCAAAGATTCCATAACTGTGAGAGTGCACGGAGAATGCCCATTTCTTGTCGTTTCTCAGAATGTGAATACTGGCATGTGAGCACTTGAGTTAATACGTTTCCTTGGTTAGTTTGTCTCCAAGCTTTGAACACCACTCCCAAAATAATATAGCTTATAGCCACTCCAATAATTTAATTAGCCTATTAACAAAGTTCTCATTGTCCCTATTTGATAAGTGTATCCCATTTCTCTTCAGTAACCCAGTCTTTGAAGAGCATACCCATGGTAATGGAGGCCAAAATCCTGCTGGCAACACCAGCTATACAGCCAGACACGGGTATGCATGATATGCCTGTTTCTGCTTGCCTTGCCCTCTGAAAGGCAGTATTGAGTAAAAAATAACCTGAGAGACTGTCCACCATTACTTCAGCCTCTATGTCTCTTCAGTCCTGTTTGATTATGCAGGTGGGTTTTTGTTCAATAGGTAATTGGATCCACTGTAATGAAAGCACACATGTAATGAAGAACATATTATTATTGCACAAAATCAAAGTAAAAAACTTGATGATTTCCTGTGTACTTACATGAATAAATCCATAACCATTTTTTGAAAGTATTGTTTGAATTGTTGTTTTCTAGTGACAAGCTGTTCTATCAGAATTTTAAACTGCATATAAAACCATGTTTAAAAAAGTGTATAGAATGAAATTGTTCTTTCAAAAAATCCCAAAAAGATTTCTCATCACTGTTACACAACATTATTATTGTGACTGCGTCAAAGGCAGGAACCCGAGACACTACTTTTATGAATTACATGTTCTTTTCACTATTTATTTTCTTTAAGAAGAAAGAATAACTTTTTATTTTTTCAGTCACTAAGAATGAAAGTCAACTGTCCATGAATCTGTCTTTGAATATGACAACAAGGGTATTCAGTAGCTTAAATATCAGTATTTGCTATCATTTTAGGCATTGGATGTCTAGCTTCCCAGCTGCAGGTCCAGAAGGATGAAGGTTTCCTATAAATCTTGTGTTGTATCTGAAGGCTTCAAATAGAGGTCTGTGGCATTTCATGGCATGTATTCAAGTTGATGCAGAGACTCAAATCCTCATTTATTACCACAAAGCCCTTTCTATCCCTTTGTTTGGTACTTTCCCAACCTGCACATACATAAAATGTTCAATCTCATTGGCCACTATGAAACTTTTCAGGTAAACAGTCCCATCACAATATTGCAGACCCTGTCACAACCCCCACATCCTGTGGCTTAACTATATCCTGGCCCATCTCCCCAAGGCTTGATCTTTGACCTTCCCCGTCCTTCAACACAGAAACTCATCGCCCTAGGGCTTGCAAAGCACCAAGGCCTCAGAGCTCATTTCCAAACTGTTCTTCATGCAAATCTTATCGCCTTCACTTCCCACAGAGGTCATGGATAACTGAGTCATGCTCACACTCAGGTGAGGAAACTGTATGTGCTTCAATGCTTCCACCTTCAAATATATTCATGGGGAATAAAAATTTTTAAAATACATGAGATTTTGCCTTAACCCATTTACTGCAATAGCTAGGTTTTTTGAACAGCATCATAATCATTAGTAGTAGCAGCACTATAGCTTTATTCCTGAAACTTGATCATGTCAATCTAGGTAAGTTCTTTTATTATATCTTCCTAATTGTTCTGTGATTTTTATACTTTAAAATCAGTGAAAACTGACACTGAGAATGAAAAGCTGCACTGATATTTGTGGTTTGATGCATGTGGCAGCATCAGACAGTTTTCTTTATTGACTCTACCATTATTGGTACACAACGTTGCTATAAAGTTACAAAATACTGTTATATTCCAGAAGGTGTCAGCAGAGTATTAGAAAATAAAAAATGAGAATACTGTCTAAAATCTATGATACTAAGAGATTCCAGTGGTAGAAATGGCCACTTTACATGGTGGTTTGTACATAGAAAACACTGCCTACAATTATTAATTTCTACTTTTTTATTATTATTGTAAAGAAAGCCTGTATTCTTGGGCTTTCAGCAAATAAGATACTGAAATACATTTTGCTAAGAAAAAGGCCTCAGATCTAAATATTATGGTGAAAAAAGGAAAACCTTTGCAAAGACTGCAAGAACACTTCCACTGGGCTGAGGGAGTAACCTGCCAAGTATAGGGCAAGAGCATAAGAAACTTCCTGCACAGTTATATTCCACTGGTGAGATCTTTTATTAATCTCAGAGCCATAACATAACTTGAGAAGGAGTATAGAATTGCAAAGCATCTTCTTCTGTCTTTCCTCCTCTGTAAGTACCCTGATCCTGTTTCCTCTCAATTCAGTAAAAGAACTATTATCTATTCACTTATATGAAGCACCTCACATAACACAATGCTACATTTATACATACATATTTTAATAAATGATACTATATTAAAACAGATAACAGGAATGTTTATTAATTGTACCAATTTAGGAGGTGAATGAGTAATTATCACTATCCAATACAGCAACTATATTAAAAAATGAGAGCTGGAGAAAGATACAGGCATGTTAGGGTGACCTTGCAAACTTTTGGAAGAGATTCTAATCTAAGTCATTAGGAAAGAAATGAGACTAAATGGAAAATGGAATGTAGCTCTGTGTCACAGTCATGGGCTGCCCTCTGACAAAACCAGTCCACTGGAGTTTGTCATTTTTATTCCCTTCCTAGTCAAGAATATGACTCGAGCTTGGTCTCTAATGATCAATAACACTGATGAGAACTAATTGTACTTTCCTTTACTAAAGAGGTAGTGGTTGCACTGACATGGACAGTGGGATAGAGTCCACCCTCAGCAAGTTGCAGATGACACCAAGCTGTGTGGTTCAGTGGATATGTTGGAGGAATACCATCCACAGGAACCTCGACACGCTTGTGAGGTGGGCTGATGCCAACCTCATGAAGTTTAACCATGACAAGTGCAAGGTCCTACAGCTGGATAAAAGCAATCCCAAGCACAGCTCCAGGTTGGGCAAAGAGGAGATTGAGAGCAGCCCTGCAGAGAAGGACTTGGGGGTGGTGGCCGATGAGAAAATGAACATGAGCTGACTGCAGTGTGCACTCGCAGCCCAGAAAGCCAACCGTATTCTGAGCTGCATCAAAAGGAGCGTGACCAGCAGATCAAAGGAGGTGATCCTGACCCTCTGCTCTTGTGAGACCTTACTTGGAGTATTGTGTGCAGTTCTGGTGTCCTCCACATAAAAAGGACATGGAGCTGTTGGAGCAAGTCCAGAGGAGGGCCACAAGGATGATCAGGGGACTGGAGCACCTCCCATACGAAGACAGTCTGAGAAAGTTGGGACTGCTTAGCCTGGAGAAGAGAAGGCTGCATGGAGACCTCCTAGCAGCCTTCCAGTATCTGAAGGGGGCTTAATAGGGATGCTGGGGAGGGGCTGTTCATTAGGGACTGTAGTGACAAGACAAGGGGTAATGGGTTAAAACTTAAACAGGGGAGGTTTAGATTGGATATTAGGAAGAAATTCTTTCCTGTTACAGTCGTGAGGCACTGGAATGGGTTGCCAGGGAAGTTATGAGTGCTCCATCCCTGGTAGTGTTCCAAGCCAGGTTGGACAAAGCTTTGTGTGGCATGGTTTAGTGTGAGGTGTCCCTACTTAGGCAGGGGGCTTGGAACTAGATGACCTTAAGGTCCTTTCCAACCCTAACTGTTCTATGATTCTATGATTGATGCCTTGGCTTCCTGAACAAATATTTGGGAAGGGCTTTACCCACGCTTACTACAAGCACGATGAGGACTAAAAGGGTAATGTGGGACAGGCAAATCTGGTTGGAAAAAAGGCTACTTGGTCATTCAGGATGTTTCCAAACAAGACTGTCATCTCCTGGGTCAGTCTTGAGCAACCAATATCCTGAACCATCCACATGCAGGGTTGGGTCTGTGGCTTCCAGTGCACTTAAACACCTGCCGTTTCATCCCTCACCTGTCACTACAGGGCTTTGCAAGTGTGAGTAAACCCTTTGGGCCTGTGCAGTGGATTTTTGAGGTTGAAGCACAGCATGCGCAGAACCAGCTCCACCTTTTACACCTGAGATTTATCTGCCAGGGTCTAGCTAGCTAGGACAGTGACAGCAAAGTCCTCAGGTCATAGGTTTGGTTAGAGTGTCCTTCTCTTAGATGGAAGGTTTTACAGAGCTAAACGAGCTCCATCTGCCCGGGTTTGAAATTAGTTTTCCTTCTCCTAGGATGGTTGCCCAAAGGCTAGTGAGTAGGATTGATTGATAATGGCTTGGCTTCGCAAATGAAAACGTGGGAAGGGCTTTACCCATGTTTGCTACGAGCGCAATGATGGCTACTTCACAATGATAGGAAGAACTGAGATCGAAGGATCAAAAAGCAACGTCGCCATGAACGTTTGCCTGCTGCAAGCCAGTTATCCCTGTGGTAACTTTTCTGACATCTCCCGCTTAAAACCCCAAAAGTGGTTGCACTTATGGCAGGGGGCTTGGAACTAGATGACCTTAAGGTCCTTTCCAACCCTAACTATTCTATGATTCTATGAAATCAACTGAATTAACTGATATGTTACTTCATGAAAGTTACAAAACATTTTTCAGAAAAACTGAAAGTTGATAAATTTTAACACTGTGGAGGCTATATATTTATGTTTGGAACTTCAGTAAGTGAACTAAATCAATGAGTGAATCAGCTTCATGTACGCATTCATCAGACTAGGGTGAACAAATTCTACTTAGGGACACTGCTAGAAAGTTTTACTGCCTTCAGTGTCAGAGCTGCAGAGTTTTTCCTAGTACACTCTAATTTCCAAAGGAGTAACAGTGTGTCAGGTGCTGTTGCACAAGTTAATCTGCCAGAGGAGTACCTGTAAAGTAGAGTACCAGTAATGACAATGGGCAAAACATGACTTGTGAAATGAATCAAATACTGAAACTTTTTTGGGAACCTTCCTTCCAGCTACTGAATAGTCATCACTTCACCTGGGATACCTAATAAAACACAACACCACTGTATATTCCTTACTTTGAAGCCAAGACTTCTGAGGGAGAAAAATATTCTAACTCTTACCATGACTTGTGAAGGAGATGGGGACTAGCTTTCTGTTCAGTAACTTGAGGTTAAAATTTCCATTTTATGTAAGTATGGTTGTAGGAATTCATTAGTTGTCAGTATCTAACTGTATTTAGCTTATTGTTGGGTGACCAAATGGTACAAGTACAGTTGCCACCTTTTCAAGTGGAAACTTGAGCTACTGTGGTCAGTTCTTTGAGTGCTTGTTGCCATTTTATTCTCTTTTAAGTATGAATTTTTAGGACCCTAATCTGGCTTTTGTTGCTAACTGAAAATACTGGAAGAAGGGTTAATTCCTGGTATGTATACCAAGTTTTCTTAATAAGTGAGCAAATTTTGCTGTGCAAAGAAAAACAGGTCGTAGGCAGGACGCATAGTAATACGCTAAAAATTTAGAAAGCATAGGGTTTAGTTTTGATCAGTTTTAAGAAGCTGCAGCTTTAAGGCTAGCATTCTTAGTCTGGCTATTTTTGTAACTGATCATTAAGAAGTTTCAGAAAGTATATTACAGCTCTATGATTTACAGTCCTGAATGATGAAATTGACTTATTTTTCTAAACCTTCTGCATTCTATCCCACCTTATTTTGTAACGGATTACATCTTACTGGCAAGATGGTCAATTTTGCCATCTGCTCCAAGCTTCAGATGGACTTAAAATGAGCAGTAATTTTAAAGTTGAATCAGATGAAGGCCAACACAAAGCAGAACTTAGATATCAAGATCTGAGCATTTCATACACCACTATGGTACATATATTTTTAAAATTACTCTTCAGAGATGCACATGAACTAAAAGAGGAAGTTCACCTGAACATAAAAGGTCATATAGCACTAGTATGGACCAATGTATGTGTAGTAACATACAGATGTTGACTAATTTCCTGTCCTGCTACCTTGGATCCTTGACCCAAGTGGGACAGTTGGAATTGGTTTCTAAATGAAACCCTTCAGATATATATGTGCTTTTTTATGTAATGAGTCTCTTATCTCCTATATTGTCAGTCTAAAAAAATGGTCCATACAACCAGCCAGGCTGCAAAGATCAGGAAAAGCAGAAATGAATACTACTGCCTGGTTGGATAGAATAACACTCTGCTCTTTTGACACTTGTATGTCTTCATTGTGTCCAACATTTCTGGTCACCCATTGTGCACAACCCAAGAGGGAATACTTAACTCATCAGACCACAAACTATAACAGCCTTAGCATGCTGTTACAACTATAGGAACTAAACAGGCTTAAAAAGTCGTTTGCAGTACTGCTTATTTTCTGGAGCCATTTTATGGAATGGTTTTGCTGCATGCTTGGCAAAACTGCTAGTCAAAGTTGGGCACGTGTACAGGGCATAACAAAAGAAGTTCCCACTTGGCAGTATGAGTAAAGCTATTCTATTTTAAGGAGGAGATAGAGTTTATTGACATGCTGGGGAGAGGCATATTATGCCAGATCACATGCCCTCAAAAGCAATGGGTAGAAACTGGGTCATTTTCTTTATTAGTATAGATAATTTCTGAGCAGCTATCTTGTTCTACAAAACAATAGAACAAGCTCATGTCCAAGCAACATGGACCAGGTCACACAAGCATTGCTTTAAATTGTCTCCTTCCATGTCAGAATTTTCTTGGGAAGAACTTGCTGGAGTGATCCAAAAGCATCAGAGATACTGAAGCAATAGTTAAGTGGCATAGGGCTCAAGCTCCTTTCTTAGTTTACCTGTATTTAAAGACTATTCAATATTCTTTGAGAGCTTAGAATTCCATTGGCACCCAAAGATCATTTCTAAATGAAGTGTTATTCACAATACTAAAACATGGGAGGCTTGGCAGAAAATTGCTGTGGGGTTTTTTTTTGTTTGTTTGTTTTGGGTTTTTTTTGTAGGTTGGTTGGTTGATTGTTTTTTTCTTGTAAACAGCTAACAATGACTTGAGCTTTCAATACAGTGAAAAGAAAAAAAAAAAACCAAACCAGAAAGATTATCTCCCTCCTCCTGAAGGAGATTTCTGGTTTAAGTGTAACCAATCAAACTGCTAATCAGACCATAAGCACTGTGTAAAATTAGTAGTTGGATTGCTAATAGCTGCAGGTGGAGGGGAGAATAGTCTTTTCCTGATCTGCAGGGCTCCTGTCAGTCTAATCTTGGCCCTGTTATAAAAATAAAACAGTAGAATTAGCTACTGGGCCAGAAATGAGTCCAGCTTTTCACTGTATTACACGCTTACTATATTGGTTTTTTGCTGCTACAGATTTTTTGCCAACTTTTCTCTCTATGCCCTTTAGTACAAGCTGAGAGACTATGTTCATTCCCAATTAGTGTTGCTTTTATCATTGCTCTAGGTACAATCTTTACCTTCTCTAAAGTTCCCTGGCCAGCTAAAAATCCTGCTTCTAATGATGTAATGCAATAACCTCTCCAATCTGTGGGCTTAACACAGCATTTGCCAAAAAGGATGCACAGACAGGGGTACAAATGGGGTCAGCAATTGGGCACTTTGGAAAGTAGCATTATATGTAGGATATATACTTTCTTCCTGTCCTTTACATTGTTAGTTGTCGATTACTATAGGAAGATCAGTAGGCACTTAATTAAATTATATTTAACAGCAAGCTGTAAATTTAAAAACCAGATGACTAACTTTCTAGAGCTCAAATCTGTTGTAGTTATATACTGCCTGTATCCAAGACCATCCTTGGAGCTGAACAATATGAAAGAAATTTTAATTTTTATATAGCTTTTTGAATTTTGTTAAGAGATGTTAGAAGCTGCCACCTCCATCAGTCGCCACAGCTCAGGGCCCTCTTGCCCAGCCACTGGAGCCCAGCCCAGTGCCCTGGGGACTTGGCATCCCTGCCCCGGCTGAGGTATGTGGTGACTGCTGTCCCCTTTTCAGGTTCCCCTGAGAGTACCATCATGGACCCTTCACCTGCCTGAATAGACCCAATCCCCCCCTAGTCACCAGCTAGTTTAGCTTGGAGTTTGCCAGCAGACAGATACACATACATAACACCAGTTTGGGGAAGGTACAAGCCACTTGCCCCCAGTAGCTGGCACCCACCGCACAGGCTGGGACCTGTGATTCTGGTCCAGCTGCTGGGACTGAGCCCCTCACTCACCTCACTCACACCTATGTCCTAATAGCGGGTTGTCAAAACACACTGTTTCCACACCAGTGGCTGGAGTTTAAAGACCCCACAGGAGCTAGCAACAGAAGCTCACCAGATCACCCTTTTCCCTCATCCAATTTAACAAGGTCCTTAATGAAATAAACATTCCCACATTCAACATGCCCTTATCAATTAGTGTGACTGACCCAGTCTGTTTCTAATTACTTTTTCGGATATTGCTTGTTCATCAGGTTTGTATCTATGTGTGTTCTTGTTGATGGCTTCCTTCTTTCCTTGTTATACTCTTCTGCACTGACAAGGTCCTTGTCCAGACACCTCAAAAGGAGCAGATTTCTCTCTCTTTCCATGTCCTTTTCATATTTCATTTTGACTCATTGTTTGAGTACCTGCATACATAAATGATGCATTATTCTGTTGGAAAGGTAATATCATCATTCATGAAAGTGTGGTAGAATTACAATATATATTTAATTCCTTTCACAGATTTAACTATTAGAAAATTATGTTTTCTGAGATATTTTTATCATTTTGTAGAGCATTTAAAGCAATTTAGAAACAATTAAGGACACCTTTAGAGGAGTAAATTGGTTAAACTGTAATAATACCTTTTTCAAATATGAAACTGCCTTCTTTAGTAATTTAAATATAGAAAAGAGGAACGTCATTCACAGATATTGTGCTATTTAAATTTAATCTGTAGCTCAAAATAATCTGGTGATTATCCCCCCTTTTAAACAAAACTTCCCACAGAAAAGTAGATAAACTCTTCAGATCTTTTAACAGATGACTGATTAGTGGCATCTGTTATTGGTCAACATGGTTGATTTAGCGTGCAAAACTGCAGTGCACACGGGGAGGATAGCAGACAATAGACATAAACTGAAGGTTCAGATTGGATATGAGGAGAAGTTTTTTCGCAATGGAAAACCCCAGGTGTTTTGTATTCAAAAAGGTTTGTATTCAAGGTTTTCAAGATCCTACGGGATACAGTCCCAGGCAACCTTGTCTCAGTGTACACTACTGTGAAGAGCCTGACTGTCTTCTCAGTAATTTCTTCATAGGTACCAGGAGTCTGCTGGTAGCTCTTACAGCAGCTCCCTCTTCTCCAGGCTGAGACAGGCTCATTTCTTCATCCTGTTCTCAGGGTAGGGGCTCCAGAACTTGCCCATCTTTACTGTTCTAGCGGAATCCTGACAGAAATACTGAAAAACAAACAATATCTACTGATGGTGACCCACCCTGAACTGAGGCAAGTGTACCTAGAAGGACTTTAAAATGATATTATGAGGGTTTTTTTGTTGTTGTTGTGAACTTTTGCCTCAAGTAATTGATGAAGCATAGAGAAGATCATGCTATTGCTGTAGATAGAAGTCCAAGAATGCATTTATAAAATGAAGACTATGCTTTCACATCATGCTAGATTATTAAAATGTAGCTTGCTGGAAATGTTAGTAGTCAAATAAAGAGTAGTTTTATGAACTTGTACTGAAGTTGTAGAATCTGTTAACTTGTGTCTTTAGACATTTGTGTGTCAATTTTTAAAATAAAGTTGAGAAAGAAAACATTATCAGAATTACCAGGAAATTCTTGGAAAGCTCAAAGAAAAATTACAAGAATAAGCAAAATAATATTTTCTTATTTCTTTGCCATAATTCACTGTTGGCTTTTATTCGAGTGCTAGAGAAAAGATGAGAGATAATATAGCCATGTCTGAACCCTCTTTTGCAGAGAACACGATTCCAAGCCAATTCTAACCTCTTGCTAGCAAACTTGACCTTGAACAACTTTCCAGATTTTTCCTTCTGCTTTTCTTCAGTTTATATTGACTGATTCAGTGCAACTAGATTATCATGTGCATACATTCTTACATGCTTATTCAGAAAATTTAACACTGGGCTGTCTTAATGAACCTGAGTAAGATTTTGGGTAGGTGATTTTAAAGATGTCTACATATTATTATAGTTCTTTCTGATTAAACATGCATTTAATTTAACTAATGCCTACTTGTTTTCATAAATCACTCAAATTATACAACATTCACATTGAAATATATATAAAAAGCCATACTTGTATTTAAAAATGACTTTTCACCTGTTTTCTTAAACAAGTTACTGCAGTGTGTCAATATATCATTTACACAAAAATATTATTTTTCCTTGTCAGTATTTTGAACTGTAATATGGGACAGATAATTTGAATTTAAAATTAAAAACTCATAGGATGAGTTAAAGCCATTTTAGTCATATTTAATGTTTTTCTTTTAAAGTGCAAAAGCAAATACTGTAATTATTGAATAGTGCAAAAATAAGTTAAACAGATATCTGTAACTGTTTTGTCACATTTCAATTTTTTCTCCTTGATACTATAGGAAGAAGATACATTTCACATAAGCTAAGATGCTTTCATATCCCTAACTGATTTTAAATGTACTAGAAAGATCTTTTCTTGTAAAGCAGAAAGAAGTTACATGGCTTCCTTTTTGCAAGAGAAAACAATTACTGCAAAAAATGTAAGGATAAATATATTTGCTGAATACCAATTAAGCCAGAGAATTGCAAGGCTTGCAATTTTTTACCTAAGTGGTTATGATTGCAGTGTCCCAAAAGTTCACATCCACTTCTTCATTTGTAGCTAATGAAAAAAGAATCTTCGTTTGGATTAATGGTAGAGGATTCCCTAAAAGCACAAGCAGGAAGTGAGGGATAAAATATCAATGTGGGAAATCTATCATTAAAAAAATTCAGCTCAGTACTCACAATCAGTCATTGTTAAAATGTAAAGCTGATTATTGAGGATTTCTCTATAGGATATAGGACTTTTGGTCCCTGCTATTTCTATCTAGGACAAATGTTCCAAAGTTATGGGAGTACCAAATTAATTGATATGAGACTGAGTTACACAGAATTAATGTGAGAGACAGAGGTAGTTAATATTAGCATAGAGATATGTCAAAGAATTTACTATCAGCTGCACTTCATGCAAAATAGACATGATATTATGTAAAAAATAGTAATGTTCACAGACTTCTAACCCTGCTTGATTAATTGCACAAGGATGATGGCAGATGTTAAAATAGCAGCTTTCTCTAAGCAGCAAAACAGAGGTGAGTTTTAAAAAGATAAATACATTTCAATTTCTTACCTGCTACATGAGATAAATAATTTACATTTTGAGGTAAACCACTTGGCTTGTAAGATGAAGTACTTCTATTTTCAGCAGACAGGATTCATCATGTCTTACTGTGTTTG
Organism: Agapornis roseicollis; assembly: GCA_002631895.1. Lineage (NCBI taxonomy): Eukaryota > Metazoa > Chordata > Aves > Psittaciformes > Psittacidae > Agapornis > Agapornis roseicollis. Next base: position 15,655 of record NDXB01003136.1, read on the forward strand.
AAGTGAACATTACAATTGATATAATGACAAACGTTTTGAATAGGAAAGACTAAAAACATGTTTGTCAAATTTTCAGGCTAGTAAAACGTCTTTCTTGTTGGCAGTACAATGAAAGCATTCTGATATTGAATAATTATCTAATATCTGGTCCAAAAACTTTTGGTCAGATTATTGCTCAAAATGAAATAGGTAAAGAAAACAAGCAAGATAATTGAGTTTATTCTATCTTTTGGTTTGTGGTCTATTTTTTTTTTTTTTTTTTTAATTTTGTTTTTTTTTTTTTAATAAAATTTTTTAGGCT
>NDXB01003137.1:11067-32817 GCA_002631895.1 Agapornis roseicollis
TTGTTCTTTGACTTTCAACAACCCCACAACAGAAGGATCCTCTGAGAGACCAGGCAAGGTGGACAGCTGCTCAATTTCCTCAGTCTCCAAAGCAGTGATACCAAAGGCCCATCGGTACCCTTTTGGGTCTTTGGAGTACCCTCTCCTGAGATAGTCAATGCTGAGGATGCATGGAGCCTCTGGACCAGTCACAATGGGGTGTTTTTGCCATTCCCTCCCAGTCAGGCTGATTTCAGCCTCCAGTACAGTCAACTCTTGGGATCCTCCTGTTACTCCAGAAATATAGATGGGTTCCACCCCTTGACATCTTGATGGCATCAGGGTACACTGTGCACCGGTATCTACTAGAGCCTTGTATTTCTGTGGAACTAATGTGCCAGGCCATCTGATCCACACAGTCCAGTAAATCCGATTGTCCCCTACCTCCCCCTGGCTGGAGGCAGGGCCCCTCTAATAGTCATCACATTGGTCACTTACATCTTGTTGACAGGGATTAGTCTTTCTCACAGGAGCTGAAGTAAAATCAGCTCTTTCACTCCATCTGGGAACCTGCTCACCAGAGACTGAAGCCGCAGTTTTCATGGAATGATCATCCTTGACCTTTGCTCTCCTCTTCAATTCACGCACCTATTCCTCCAAAGCTGAAGTAGGTTTTCCATCCCACTTCCTCATGTCTTCTCTGTGATCCTAAAGGTAAAACCATAGGGTGGCCCGTGGTGTATACTTCCTATATTTTCTCTCTCGAACAGTAAGGTGCCTTTTGTTAAAAGCTGAGATGTGTGTTGGTACACCTGAGGAGCTGGATAGTGTTGAACAGGGCTCTGTAAGCATAGGCCAAGCCCCAGCACGTTGCCATGATTTGTCCCTCTCTGGTATGGACAGAATGACAACACACCTCATTTAAGTGTTTTACTGATTTTTCTGGATTTTTCACTTGTTCAGTGGTGAAATTCCAAAGCACTGGAGGGTCCCACTGGCCTAGATACTTACCCACACTATCCCACACACCCTGCCACTCATGACTGTCCAGACTCGAGGAAAATCTCCTGGTCCTCTCATATCCTTGTCTAACCCTAGGCAAGGCCCAAACCCAACTCTGCTTAACTCTTGAGATCTGAAGAAATGGTCATGGGTAAAACACACTCTGTATGCGTGCCAACATGGTGATCCCTATCACAGTCAGCAGTCAGGTCTCAAGGGTACCTAAAGACATTCAGAACCTTCAGAACTCTCAAATGATGCTGTAAATGGCCTGGTGACGGGGGCTAGGAGCGTAAGTGAATGTCTCCCTCATGGGTTGGCCACCCTAGGACGAAAAAAAAGATGTATGATTGTCAAACACTTCTGTTATATACTTCCCAAGGTATAGAGGTGGTGACCACACTGGGAATGCAAGCCAGATCAGTCATGATCAATGAGTCTATTGTACTATAAGTCATTACCATAAAGTACAATGAAACAAGAACCTTAGCCCAAGACCCCCAGCTGATAAACACTAACGCAGCAAATACCGGCTGTAAGTAAGGTACTACATGCTGGAACTGTGAGATCAAGAGCAACATCTTTGACAGCCAATAAATCAGCATTGTGATGAGTGACTATTAATGCAAAACAGTAACTGCTTACCAAAAATACAACTAGACACACTCCAGTCAGATCTGTTGTTATCTCAACCCTTCAAGCCCCATGCTGGGCACCAAAAAAGAACTGTTGTGGTTTAAGCCCAGCCTGTCACTCAGAAACCACACAGCTGTTTGTTCACTCCCCCTGCCCCTCTTTCTTTCCCCGCTCCCAGAGGGATGGGGAGGAGAATCAAAAGAATGTACCTCCCACAGGTTGAGATAAGAGCAGTCCAGTAACTGAGGTATAACACAAATCACTGCTGCTGCCACCAATGATAATAATGATAAGGGAAATAACAAGGGAAGAGAATACAACTGCTCACCACCTGCTGACCAATACCCAGCCTGACCAAGCAGTGATCTAGCCCTTCCGAGTAACTGCTCCCAGTTTACATACTGGGGATGACATGCTGTGGTATGGAATACCTCTTTGGTCAGTTTGGGTCAGGTGTCCTGTCTCTGCTTCCTCCCAGCCTCCCCTCCTCCTTGGCATAGCATGAGACTCAGAAAGTCCTTGGTTAGAGAAAACATTACTGAGCAACAACTGAAAACATCAGTGTTATCAGCGCTGTTCTCATGCTGAAAGTCAAAAACACAGCACTGCACCAGCTACTAAGAAGGAGAAAAGCGACTGCTACTGCTGAACCCAGGACACAAGGCCAATGCCCTGTCTTTGTTTTAATTTAAAAAGGCAAAAAAAGCTGCTGAATGGCACATCATAAAAAGAAAAAAGTTTCCAGTAATCCTTCATTAAAAACTAGCAGACTTCAGTTGTCAAGTTCCCAGATAGGCAACAGCAAAAAACTTTCTAGAAACATATTCAAAGCATTCAGAGGCATTTCTTTCAGGTTTTCTACTAAATATTGTATCTTTTTCTTACATTTTTTGCAAATAAAACAGTTATTTTTTCTTAACTTAGGGTATCTATAAAATATTACATTATATTATATTACATGTTAATTTATAGTTCTATAATTGTTTTCTGAATATGAATTCATTTTATCATCCTGTGTAAATCAGTAAGTCCACAGTCTGCTCTGCTAGCCCAAAGCAAATGATTTCATTCGCCTATGCTGAATTTGGTAATTCTTCCTTACTTTCTCATGCACATCAATGTACTCCATTGCTGTAGTTCACATTACTTTATCCCTGACAAATTAAAATTCCATTGGACAAAACCCAAAACTAAACAACCCACCCAATAGCTTCAAGTCAATATATAGATGTACATCAAATTTGACATATTACCAATGATTCACTAAGCTGCAGTTAGAAGGACAAATCTGCTCTTTATCCTGTAATCCCTTTAGCTAAAGATCAGACATCTGTCTGTAAAGAGATTATTTATACAAGCATGGGGAAGTCTCCCTGGCACCCATCTGGTTAATATATATTGCCAACTAGATTTCAGTTTTTCTGGTGCTTATCCGTTTGCTTTGCAACTTAAAATATCTGGCAGTGGCCACTACAAATCATGTGTCTTATTTCACAGCTCGTTTTCACCTGATTTATTGTGAAAGGCAAAGAAGGAGTTAGAGTAGCTACAGACTGAAGTGCAACCTTACCTCACTTAAATAGCAAGTAAACAGAGTTCTGAACTAAATATCAAGTATATGTGAGATTCAATACCTAGTAACATGGTTTTGTCCAAAGAACAACAACTGGCTGCAAAGCCATGACCAGTTACAAAGACACTCCCTGTTGTCAGAGGTTAACATGATCTAGTTATTTGTTGTAAAAAAGGACATCATCTCCATCATTTTAATTCAAGGCATGCTCGTGACTTTCTGATTAACTAATAATTACAGAATTGAATTTTATTTATTTATTTTTCACCACTTCAGGGCTCATGAAAGTTGAAGCTCATGATCTGGATGAGCTTCAGAATTTAAAGTGAATGCTTTCAAGAATACGTGGATATTTATACACATGTGCATTACATGTTAGCAATGTCTGCAGCACAGCTATGAGCCCTGCTAAAAAATATAGCCGGATCCTTGGGAGATGTTATGTCTTTGGAGCTATACCAGTGTACAGCAATTGTGGGTGGAGGCCAAAGAATCCAGTGACCTCTGAAATGAATCTGGTAACGATAACACAACCTGTGCTGCAACAAACCTGATTAAAAATAAACAAACAACCTCCCTGCCCAGTGCCGTTTGAAGCTGGGATGTTTTATCCATCTCAGCAGAGGCCAAAGACTGAATGAACTAAAACCTAATTCATAAATACAGGCTTTTAAAGTGTAGGCTGTGAAGCACCAGGATAGAAGAGACAGGGAAACTTCAGCTTGTGAGCAATGACAGGATGAGCTTCCAGAATTTCCTCACAATCTGATAAAACTTCCACATCTGTGAATCAAGCAGCAGTGGAATTTAATTCACACATGGATATGGAGGGGAAAAGGCAATTTAGCTGGGTGGTTTTGTTGTTTGAACAAAGTAAGACAAAGAGCCTTTAGTCCAGAATGTTGAAAGCCTCCCATAAATGACCCTTTCCATTCTTCATCCCTATTTAACTCTGGGCTGAAGCTGTGAAGCTGCATGGGGATATTTTATAAACTTAGCTGAAGGCATGATGTTGCTCTATATATGTATTTATGCAGCACATCTTGCACAGCGCGCTACAATGACTTAGATACTAGTAATGCATCAGCTATGTAAGCAAATGTGGCAGCAGCTCTGTTTCAGTTAATAGCTGGCACAAAGTTGATGCTGTCTTTTGGACAAAGGAATGTTGGCCAGGCCATCAGAAGGAGCATTATTCCCCAGCCTATTTCTAAAGGAGTGATGGATTCCCAGCCTCCTGCTGGATACTGTCAGCACAAGGGAAGGCAGGAGCTGGATCACAGACTTGCCAGGAAGCCTATAGTGCAGGCCGCTGCAGGTTTTCACCCTGGCTATAGGCATTCCCACCTTCTGCCCCAACAAGCTTTAGGTATATGCTTAACTATATGTATATTATATTAGTTTTGTGGGTATATAACTAAATGTTACCTCATCTAGTTCCTGCCTAACAGCGTTTTATAAACACTCCTTAACTTTACCTTTTAAGTACTTTTCCAGCAAAGATGACAACTGTTGAAATGTTTGTGTTCCCATCTGAACGTGTGGACCACATCCTAGGTTTGGTGATGCTGCTAGTCCAAAGCTTTAATTTTGTCAGCAGATTTGTAGCTGTACTCTTGCTTTATGATGAGAAATCTCTGATCATCTCTCTCTAGGGAAGAAAACCACAAGAGTTACAGTTTCCAAAGTAGAAAAAACAACTGGCTGAATTAACAATAATGCCACAAGATGGTGCTGGCCATTTCGTTGACACGGATCCTTGAAACTTTTAAGTTTGTTGCTCACGAATCTTAGCTTTGTGTTTGCTCTGACTAAACCTCTCCCCAGTTGAAGTTTACTCTGAATCTGTGCTCGCTCACTGCTTGGGAATACCCAAGTGGGCCGGCATTTGACCAGGGTTTCTGTCTTACACGCTTCTTAAAACATCACTGGTGTTGCTTTACAGTTGTGCATCCCAGATGATTTCATCCCAGGACAGCAAGGCTTTGATCCTACTATAGAAAAGCCCTGCAGATTAATACTGCTTCCTAAGATGCTCTGTTGGTCACAGCAACCCAGGATGGTGACCTGACACAAAGAGGAAAATATCATACAAGCAGGAGCTACACAATTTCATTCAATTCAATAAAAACTCTAGGAAAAAAGATATCTTGGAAAAGAGATTAACTGCTCTTCTGGGTTATAAAACCCTCTTCAGCAAAAAGATCTGGTCATTACATTTTTTTCCACTAACGTCTCTCTAAAATTAAATTTTCAGCAGTGTGAGGTTTTAATGAACCATTTCTGACATTTCCAGGCCATGACTGATAATACTGTTAACGTTTCCTGAAGAAAAGTTTAGGGAAAATACAGATAACATTGAAACTTTCAGGTCAGATTCTCAGTGGGATCAATGGGCAATCCCAATGGATTTATAGCTACTGCAGGTTAGTCTTCTAAGTATAAAAAGCATTTCATTCATGCCATTATGAACATGATGGAGTTTGGATTTGAATCCTGAAAACAAATGCCTGGTATTTGATAATGGGAGGCACCCAAATCTGGAATTCAAATATCCTGAAGTCTGGAAGTGTTTACGCTCCTACCTGAGCTTGAGGAGTACATCCTATCTTTAATTTGTGCGTCTGTGCTCCACAGGATTTGCAGTCTCATTTCCCACAGACAATACTTCCTACAGTCTCTTTTTCCAGCTGCTCTGCTGACTTTGTAACCAGTCAACCCAGAACAACACATCAGACACAGACTTCTAATACACAGCAGCAGCTGCATCTCTCCACTTGTTTACTTTCTTTACTGCTCAAGATGAGTGGTTTCAGTGGCAACAAGAGGAATGTGTCCAGCTCCCTTTGCCTCCAGTTTGGAATATGGTACTCATCTCCAGTCTATACCTCTTCTGCTAGCACAGCTTTACACCTCTTCAGTGTAATCACCAAACTGCATGCCATCCACAAAGGCATATGATGAAAGCAGAAAGGGTGGGACTTATGTTTATAGTCAGCATTGCTCCCAGGCCTGTGCTAGTGATGCTGTGAAAGAGGAAAGGTTAAAATCTACTTGTCAATGTTCACTTAAAATACTGACCTTATTTTCTATATGTAAAATTAGAATGGTTTGTATTTATGAATAAAATTGCATATGGTGATCTCACTGTGCTTTAATAAGAATACTTTATTTTCTCAGATTGAAAGGTAGAGAAATTAGGACACAGAAAGTTCAAGCGAATCATAGAAAATGAACTGAGTCAAAAGTCACATCTAAATTCCTGGATTTCTAATTGTCTGTCCCTTCCTTTTACAATTTACACACACTACATTATATCAAATGAGAATTGCTTAGCATTTAAACGACACAATCAACTGAAATATCAGCAGCTCACAGAGCAGTAATTCTGGGTCTGCTTTTAAATACAACCATCCAAATATTTTGCCATAGCTTTTCATTAGTGATTTATTACTGCTTGGTCATTTTGCAGCAATTAATGTGACATTTTTGTTTTTAAAACCCCTATTAATCAGTTAGAGTTATTACAAAGAAAGCTGATAATAATACAACAGATTTTAAAATGCCATTATGGAAAATACTGTATTTTCCTAGGCATTTTATGCATGCATTGCAGGGAGCGAGGCTGGCTTTCTTCCCTTTACCCCTCAGTGTGGCTAACAGTTTTTAGCCAAAAGAATTCTGTGTTTTCCTAAGCACACTCGAGCCTGGAACATTACTTGGATTCTTAATGGGAGCAAAAAGCTTAGTGTTTGTGTAATGTCTTCTCTTCCAACTGTCTGGTTCCTGGAAAATTTGGTGGAATATTCATACTCCACACCCTAAGTGAATGATACTGTAGCTTTCTGACAAGCGTAAACTACAGAATAAAACCTGCATTCAGAGCCATTCATAGTCCTCTCACTGTCTGTCACTGCTGGTATACCTGCTTGGTTTGGGATTCCCTTGCTCTACGAGAGTCTAAGAAGGCCTTAATGAAAATGAAACTCATGATCTAAAGCTTTGATCCTCTAATTAGTCTCTCCATTACATCACCCTTTTAACAACATAGACAAAGTCAATTTGGAGGGGAAAAAGACATAGGATTTTGCATTGCAAAATGCTACCTAATTTATCATGACACTTGTTAGAATGTTGTTATTATTATGATACTTCCACAGACCTGACTGTAAGTAGTGAAATGATGAAGAGCTAACACTTTGCAACTTCCTGCCTCGTCCTTGGGTTGTTTAGAAATACAGAAAAGACATGTTGTTTTGTGATTTCCATGGGAATGAGCAAACCAGCCACCATCCTGCTTGCCATGGCCCATGCCATCAGGCAAGGGAGGGCCAAGAGATGCAAAAAGAGACTTGTGTTTAGAGGTTGATTCTCTGTTGCCCTCAAACATTTGGGTTGCTTACACCTATGCAAAAGAGGTAAAACCCCTGCACATTTTATGCTTCCCTGACAAATACAGACAGGACACAGAGTAATTTCTGCCACTGTACTTGGTGCTGAGCATGACCCTTACTTGGTTGGTTGTCCTGGTGCAGTTGTTTGTGCACCTCTCTTGGGTAAAGCAGCTTATGAGTTTGCTCATTATGTACCATTCTGATGGAGCACACTCTGTGGAAAAGCATATTAAGTACAAGGTTTGGATCTATAAGGCAACTTTCTCAGAACTTTTGGTTAGAAACTGTCCCTAATTATATGGAACTATGGCTGAGGTGGTATAAGTTCTGATGTGTGTGTATTAAAGGTGTAAAGATAATACTTCATAGTGATGGGGGTATTATTGTTATTTCATATAGTGTACACCACCATAATACTGGCTTAAAACTTGGCTTAGCAGGGTGTAATACATGACTTGGAGCAGTCATTGAAAACTCTTTGTGAATACTGTGGCAAAGGCTAATGTAAATAAAGGAAGATCAAAGTAAACTTTGAAGTAGGAATGGAGCCTGACATAGCCTTGCAAGACATACTGTAGTTAGGCATAACCCAACAAACTGGAAATACTTCATTTTCAATTTCCTGTCCACAATACCAGCCTTAAGACTTACTTTTTGGTTATTATTACACATTTTGGTTCTCAGTGCTATTAGGTACAAGCTGTGCTGGCAACTTACAGTCTTTCCATAAAGATACAGACTGTATTTCCTTTCTTGTAGACATTGTTGATAGCATTTTATCGTAGAGTAGAACAGTACAGTCTACCAGCTCCACTAGAACATGACAAGTGCTGTCAGTGCCCCCACAAAACCACCATGCAGCAGAGAGCTCAGTGAAGGCCCAGGAGAGGGTGTTGGGATGTAAGTGCATCAGTACACTTGGCAGTCTCCTTTCATCCACCTCCATTTTCATCTTTGTGTAGAATCTCTCACACAAGCTACAGTGCTAGAAGCAGCTGTGCCAAGTCCTATTTTCCAGGCCTTTCCAATATAATTAGAACAGGCTTATCTCATGGTTACAGCCATATATGTCTGTACAGGCTCTTGAGGGAAGCAGTAGCTTTCACTCATAACCACACAGGTCATAACAATTCTCCATCTCAAATGCTGGAGGCTCCATGGGGCTTTTTTCCTGCCTTTCATCCCACAGAAGAAGGTGAATGAGCTTCAACTGCAAAAAAAATCTGTATCTATTGCAAATCCACTACATCTCTGACAGTCTCGCACATAAGGGCCGTCAGATTTCCCATTAGTGTCTTCTCACTAACGTGCAATGCAGCTAGTCGACCACTGGGCTATAGCAATGAGCTAGAGAGAAGGCAGCATCACTCTTGGTGAGTTGCGTCTACTGGAGACAAGCCGGAGCAAGCAACTCCAAATCCTAACCTGGATTTCTCCAGAGCCCTTGTGCAGTCGCATCCTACATAGTACCGGACATCTCCTGTTGCTGCATGATAGACAAAATTTAAGCGACTTTGATTTATTGTTTGGCAAGCTGTCAACAATGACTTCTGATCATTACCTCTTCTGCACAGAGAGTGCAGGGTGCACTCCCCTCCTTTGTGTGTGTGAAAGAGGTAGGGATGTTCTGTTCTCTTCATTCTTGGAATCCCTGAAGGACATGGTGCTGGGCATGGCTGCTCTGGACTGAGCCAGGCGCCAAACAGCAATCTAGCAGCCACTTACCTGCAGCCCTCCTGGCTGCCCTCCCAGATGACAGCAGAAGCCACAAGGTAACAGAAAACTCCTTTACATTCTCACCACACCACTTGGCTGCAGCCAGCAAAACAGCTGGAAATCGAGATTCCCATTTTGAGTAGCTCTTGAGTGTAATGTGAGGACAATCTCCATGAGAAAAGCTATGGGTCTAAGTGATCCCCAATAGATCAGCTATTCCAAACAGACCTAGCCCCTTGTGGAGATTAAAGTAAATCCCAGAGTATTTTATTCTAGCTATAATCCTAAATAACAACAAATCTGAATCCACTGTATAATATTTAATAACTCCTCCCTTACTTTTTATCTTCCCTGCTTCAAAGAACATCATAAGCTTTAACAGACAAGCACTCAGAAATAAGGAAATACTCCAGTGCTGGCTGTTCTGTTCATATGGAGGAGCAGCTATCCCCTAACATGCCATGTACCACTAAGTAGATGAATCGCATTGCATGCTGTCTTCTAGAGAAAGAAACTGTGTCCAACTGAGCAGTGTCAGTGTTTTCATTATTACAGGTTCTTGGTGGAAACATAAACCACGAGAGCTCAGAGCTCTCATGGTTTGTACAGCTCAGCAGAATGTAGACTATTCAGGCTGGATGTATTTTATTAACACTGAGCTTTCACTTCACGCAGAGATAGCTTTTGACATTGTTGGCACTTAAGTAACAATTACAGCCCCTGTTATCCAGTGTATTAAAAAGAAAAAGAAAAGCCTTTCTCTCTTTCAAAGGCATCTCCTTTGCAGTGTGAAGTGGTTCTGTATCATCTCTCTGCCTTAAGGGATGTGGCACATCACTGTTCATAGGAAGCCAGGCTCTGGGGATGCAGCTGTGTTGCCAGAAAGTCTGCACACTATAGACCTATCTTTTGTGTGTTGCCAGTAAGTTGTGGCTGTGACTATACCCTTAAGGATTCCCGAAAGGTTTTGGAATGTAGGTATATCTCTGTGCTTCCAAAAAGCTTGTGGCTGTGGATGCCTTTGTCTATAGGGCTGAAAAGTTGTGGGCTGCTGATATACCAGTATGTGCTATAATAAAGCCTGTGTGTGGTAGGTGCATCCCTCACTTCTGCTAGAGGCCTTCGGGCTATTCCATAGCCATTTGTCTCCACAGCATTTGAGACACATGCTGCTCTATATGCCCTAGCACATCTACATCGTAATAAAGTTGTAGGTGTGATAAAGCATTTGTGCCAAATTACTCACTCTATTAACATATGCACCATCCCTCTCAGGAGCTCAAGATGATTTAAAATTGCTAATTAAGCTTCCTACACCGGAGATGAGTGAGGATTATGATGCCCATTTTACAGATGCATGTTTCCATGTTCCCTGGAAGCCTGGTGGTGTTCATAAAACCCCCATGAACCTATTTTGGGTCCCTAGCTAGCTCTTAACCAGATATAATGCTAATCTGGACAGCAGCTGAGCCTAGCACTCTGCAGCAAGCAAAAAATCTTGAAGCTGAGGGTGAAGGGAGCTTAGCTGGCATCTATACAGCATATGTAGAAAATACCACATGCGTTCATCCTCCTGCTTTCAGGAACTGCAACTTTTGATTCAAGGACAAGCTCTATAGCTCTTTCTGCATAGCCTGAGCATCTCAGCAGACCTAACTACCAACTTCATGTGACTTTGATGCACAGTACTATGTGCATTCTCAACAGAGTGAGTTATTCTGCAGGACACTGTGCAAGTACATAAAAGGTTGCCATCCAAATCTTCCTATCTGTGCCTGATGTGTATTTTCCCTGAACAGTTAATGGGATCTAAGAATGCAGTCTAGACAATGCTTTCTCATTTATTTCTTTCTAAGGCAAACAAGAAGACAGTGTGAGAAGATGCTGAACCCAGACAGATGTATAACAGACTACAATTTCCAGAAGATTATGGGGATTCCACTTTTTATGTTCACTTATTAGGTTCCACATTAGTTTGTCCTCTGCATGGAAAGAAATACTGATCATCCCATTCAGCAGTAACATACTGCTGACTGTACTTTTCTGCTGAATACTCAAAAAAATTATAGACCCTGATATGTGTTTAGCCAAGAAATGCATCTGATCATGTGCCCAGATGAAAAATCAGGCTCCAAGTACCCATCTGGATTCAGAAATGAACTCAGCACCTCAGGCTCATCCCCAGTGGAAAGAATGACACACACAAGCGTGACTTCATGGTCATAAGCCCTTGAAAATGTACATCCAAATTGTTCACAACAATATACATTTGATCAACTTTTGGAAGCTGTTAAAAATAAACAGCCAAATGATGAAGCAGTGGAGAGTGTCTGCAGGGAAAAGGTGCTTTGTGCCAGTAAGTTGGGGATGTTACCCTTGGCTCACAAGTCTGCATTATATTTTGGCCATACACTCAGACTTGAATCATGCAGATCCTGCAAAGATATGAGGAAAGCAGAAGATGTCACTTGCTTCCTTGGGCTCAACCCCCACATTTTAAAAGCTGTATTGAATGTTACACACAACATATGCTTTTCTACCTGTTTTTCTTCCCTTGCAATTAATATAGAAAAGCAGCCCTAGAATTGGGTGAATATTGCAAGAAGTTTTTGCATAAACATTTCCTGGTTTGAATGTTTAAATGAAGATGCTCCAGGCATAGCTGTTGAGTGTGCAACTGCACTAAACCTGACAAGCTGGAGAAGCCCAGGAGGTGGGTGGTGAAGAAAAAGTGAGCAATGACTTTCGTATTACTCATGGCTGAGTGCAGGCTCTACATTTCCACCACCAAAGGTCCAGATGAACTCTGCTATCCCACAGGTTAGCTCTTTGAATGGATTTTGTATTTCCACCTTGGAAGGGCTCCAAGTAAATCAATTTACTGGCAATGGTACATAACAATGGCATTGTATGGAAATATCACAAAAGGATTTGTCAAAGACTTGATGTTTGTATTGCTGCCTCGAGGATTTACATGGTAAAGGTATTTCCAAGAGCTACCTTCCTCCTGCAAGACAGCAGAGTGATGCTTCGTGAGCTGTGTGTCGTCAAGGCAGCAAACCTCCCAGTGAGCCCTGGAAACTCATTTAGCAGGGGCACGTGTTGAGCCCCATGGAAGGCACCCTCAGCTCCACCTTCAGTTACTTTAACAAACAAGTCTATTTCTCCTCCCTGAACCTATGGAGGAAAACTGGCACCAGTCCCAGGCATGTTCCAGCTCTCTCCTGAGGCTGCTGTGGATGACCTGTCACTTGGGCTGAGGGCCAAGATAGGAGGTAAATGCCAGATCCCAGTGCTATTTCCTCAGGCAACAAGCAGTCAGCCCAGAGTGAGAAGCTTGGGTCTGAACTGGAAGCGGTTTTGGGATTTTTTTGACCCAGAGAATAGGCAAGATTCTCTAAAAAGGGATAAGGACCTAGTATCAGGCAGGAGACTATTCCACCACTATTCCAGCTCACCCATGGGACATGGTAAGGAATAACATGGGGAGAGGACAGGGGAGGAAATCGCTTGGAGGATCCTGTGTATCTTCCAGGCAGGAAACACCACCAGGTGATGGCTGGAGAAGCTTGGACTCACTCTTCCTTCCCAGACCTGCAGCTCCATCTGTTCCGGCAGTTTCCAAGCACTGTCAGTGACATACCAGTTCTCGCAGCTGTGTTGGTGGTGCGTGAATCCTCCTTAGAATATTTGTAATCAGCTACGATTTTGATGTGCTGCCAATATTTTATGTTTCAGCAGTTCCTCCAGGAGTGAGGAAATAGTAAGTTTTCAATCATGTCTACTGTGCCAATACCTGAAGAGAAATTCACAGCAGAAAACCAAGGTACTTTTCTGTGCTGATCACTTTCTTCCTGTCAGATTTCAAAGCGTGAGGCAAATAATAAAGAGGTTGGAGCTTCTCGGAAGTGGAAGGAACCTTTCATCACATGTAGTGTCAGCCCAGCAGCAGGGATCACAGGGATTGCTGCAAGGCTGGCAGGTAAATTTGGCCTGTGTGGATGAAACAGAATAATAGAAGGTGATGAAGGAAACTCAGCTCTAGGTAAACAAAATAAAGGCGCAAAGCCCTCAGAGTAAAGCCCCCTTTTGTGAGAAGAATCGTCTCTCACAATGGTGATCTTAGCCTTCTCCTCCTCCTGTCTCAGGAAGGTGTCTGCGGCAAGACCCAGGGAGCTGCTCTATTTCTGTGACACCCTCTGCCTGCAGATAAAGCTCATGGGGAGCTGAAAGTGCATCAGAATTCTATTAGCAATTTTCCATTGCATCGTACCAGACAACCGCCAACATGAAAACTAACGTTAGCTGAGCTGGTGCCACGCGGGGTTTGTTCTAACTAAAAAGTATGTCTGAACCAATTCCATCAACACTTCTGTCGTGTATGAGACATGTAATGATTAATGTGAGAGTCTTCATCAAGAAGGGCCATTCCATGCCCTCATCCACATATTATCAATTCCCACCTATAGAAAACGTGTCTAGGCAAGACTCAACTATATTTGCTTAGTGAGATGTTTTCTCAGGAAAATAATGAGATTATTCATCCAGAGATTAGGGAGCTAGATTTAACCTCTCCTTTGAAGGACAGACTCTATAACTGCTCTCCTGGCAATAGCACATAGCTCTATTTTCCATGTTGGACTCAGACCTGATCATCCTGACTCAGGTGTATGGGTTGTACCCACTGCTTTCCATTGGGAAGGATAGGATGTGTAATAACTTCTAAGGACTGCATAAGATAAGAGTCCTGGGCTTTTAAAAAGTACATTTAATTGATTACTATTTTTTCCTTAAACTGAATAATCAGGCATAATCATCATTGCAGATGCATGAAAGCACTTCTTACCAGGAAATAAGCTGTATGTTGTAGAAATGCTTCAGTAATACAGCTGGTTGCTATTCATTTGTTTCTTCTACTCTTCCAATGATACTGATGTAGTTCAAGCATTTTCACCTGGACAAAGGTTTCGGGTTTTGATGGCTAGGCCACTGACGCTGCTATTGCATGTTTGTAAATTCTGGTTTAGACACGTACAAACATTTGTTTCCTGGATGCATCATTAACTCAGCCCAAGCTGTAGCATGGAGATATTTTTACAGCAAGAAGGTAGCTATTTTCACATGATTTGATGTTTATTTTGACAATTCTCCTTGTGCCCTTCCCCAGCTCCTCACTCAGGGGCACCTTCGCTACCGTTTGCTGTGCAGGTGATTGATGTCCAAACACAAAAAGCGGGGCAGTAAGCTTTCATTTTAAACCCCATCGAAGGACAGCTGGAATTTTACAGAAGCAAGCACAGATTTGTTAACTTTTTTCCTCCCTTAATTGCCTATAATTTGTCATTTTGTTTGTTTGTTTCTTGAGGATTGTTACTTGAGAACAGCAAAGGAATAAAATGCAGTGTGCTTGGAAGCAGACTGACTGCCAGTGAGATAAAACAAAAAAAGGGCTGCAATAAATCAATGAGTCATCTGATGCTCACAGGAAAAATGTGGGATGTACAGTAGGAAGGGAAAGTATAGAACAGAAAGAGTTGCTGTAGCATGCCCTGTTCTCCTGCCATGCCTGTGTTACTGGCAGCTGGAAGCTGGATCTTAACCAGCATGGCTGTTCCTATGTAAAAAAGAAGCTGCTTTGTGAGTAGGAAAGGGAACAGGAGAGTTCACAGCTTGCATTGAGGGCATCACCAGAAGAAAATGTTGAGAAAGAAAAATAATACAGATTACCTCTGGGTATTTTTATGCATGGCATGGGTTGATGGAGAGCAGAAAACCTTGCAGAAAGCCAAGCGAAAGTCATTAGTGACTGTTACAATGGGGAGACTGCAGGGCAGGAAGAAAAATGTATTCTTTCTTAATTACACTGTAGACTTTTTCCCGTGGGTTCTCCCTTGGTTGGAGTATTAGTGCTTCATACTTAATTAGCTCTTCCCTCCTTCAAAGCAATTCTATGATATTAATTAATTCAACATTGTTAACCTATTAATCCTGCCAACTGGCTTGAGGTATTGCACAAATGGTTAAAAATAATCAGCAAGTGAAACAGAGCCATAATTTATCGAGGCTTTTTTAACTTGAAATAGGCTGCTCAGCCCTATAAAGGCAGTGACTCCAGGATCCCTGTCTGTGGGAGATCTGACTCAGGAATGCTAAAGGCCACGTAGAAATGCAGGTCCTGAATCTGAGATACTGTCTCAGGTAAAGCCTTATGTCCTGATCCAAGATGCCTTTTTAAGTCATACTTAGCTCTCGGGATGTGAAACGTCTCATGGAAATTGAAAGAATTGAGAAGTAAGTGGTGCACTGAACCCCCAGTGATGCTGAATCCCTGCTGTCAAGATTCATTCCGGAGGAAGCTCACAGGATGTGGAGCTACAGCATCAAGGCCACTTAGGCTGGCAGATGCCAAGATGCTTTCAGATTTTTGAAACCAACCTGCAGAGGTCATTATAAATGTCTTCAGGGAAGATGTGGGAGATGGTACAGCAGGAGGAAGAGTTGGTTTTGAGACAAGCAGTAATCCAATATTCTGCAGAGGGTCATCTGTAAAATACAGAGTACTGGGGTCGAGTTAGCGCTCGTACAAGCTGTACTCATGGTACTACACATTGGTACCTCATGAGCTGCTATTTACTCTTTTTAAAAGAAATAGAGAAAGGTGAGTAAAGTGACTATAAATAAAAAGGCATAGAGGCCGGGTGGAGAGCAGTGTGGGGCCAGCACAGAGCTTGGGACTCTGCCACAGAGAGGTCGGAGGAGTTAGCTCAGCAATGAGAGGTGGAACACAACATTTTAAGTGCTGTGTTGGCTGGTGTAATGGCTGGATGCATGGGCTGGGCACACCCTGCAATCATAACCCCCGGCTGACGGTGAACAAAAGATCAAAAGCTCTCTGGGAGCTTTTGACCATGCACACACAGGGGCAGAGCTCTCCTTGTTAAACAAAGCCCAGGAGAGAGGGGTAGCTGTGGCCATTGCACCAGCATGTTTTCATCACATAAAAGAGGAGGCACATGATCACACTCCTGCCCCACTGACTGCTACTTGCCATCTTACAGAAACGTGGGGGAAGTTTCCCTTCCTTTACCATCTACTGAAGTTCCCAGATACATTTTATGTATGAGGCAAACCCAGAGTTCTCCCCTCTTAACCCTTCCTTCCTCCCTCCCAGGTGAGGATAAACCACAGAAAACGTGGGAGTTACTTGGATGGGTCAGTTTCAGGTGGAATTTTATTTGGAAGGAAAGCACAATTTTGACAGATACAGGCAGCATTATTTCTTGTAGTGTTAGGCAATAAACTGTAATGCGTTGCAGCCCAGATTTGACAGAGAAGCTTCACAGCCATATTATAAACAGGAACATTAGCAGTTTTATCATCTTGTTCCAGGTAATCATCTTGTTCCATATAATTATTAGCTTTCGCTTCTTGGATGAAGTAATCTTTGCAAATCTGTTCCTATTTAATTAGCCACATTCCCTACTGACTGCCACAGGCATCTCCTGTGCAGGTGTAGTCTTGAAGCTGTAAATTCATTTTCAGAAGCAATTCCAAGAAGGAGCTGCTCAGGCTGGAATTTGCAGCAGAAACCCTCTTCTGCATCTGTCTTACCATGTAAGACAAGAAGATCTGCTCCAAGGCTGTGCAACAAGCTCAATTCTGAGCAGGCAGCCAACCAAGCAATGAGACCTCATCGGAGGTAGGTTTTCTTGCTGCTACTTTGTGCTCAGTGCTTAGAAAGCTTGGTCCTAGCTTCCACTGAAGTCACTTGGAGTTTAGGTGTGCTTAGCATCATCCAAAAGTAGGTCCTAATTAACTGATCAAAAGGCAGGACTCCAAATGAATAATGGCCTGGGGATGGGCTTTGTATTCCCACTGACTGAGGTGTAAGTCCTGCAATTATACACACATGTTCATACCCTGTCCTTTATCCATGATGTTCAGCTCCACACGATCCCAAGCTTTAATGCCAAAAGGATGTGCATTAAAGCTGACAGTAGCACATGGCCACTTCCAGGTTTTCCGTCTGTTTCCTGACTGGCTAGGGATATTTTTTAGGGAAAGGATGATGGCAGCTGTGAGTGTCATGAAAAGAATTGGCCAGGGAAATGAATGAAAGATAAGGGAAAAAACCTGGGGCTTATATTATATTCCACAATAAACTACAAATCAGTCTCTAAGCACCTCTATCATGCTACAAGGTAGGCCAGAATCAAACCAGGGTGATTGTGCTGTAGCCCTTTTTGGCTAATGGCAGCGAAGAAAGGAAGTTTCCAGCCTTCTTTCATTTACAAACCACGATTATGTCAACCTGCCTAGGACACAAAGATTACACAAGTTTACAGCATCTCCATCAGAAAGCAAGAAAAGGCCATATACTGAGTTCTGCTAGTCATGGTAATCCAGTAGTCTCCAGAGTTCAATGAAATGAGGGACTTTGAGGAGGGAAAAAGGAACAGAAATGCTCTAATAAGGCCAAACCCCTTGAGGAAATTCTGCTGGTGATGGTGGTCTCCCAACATCAAACAACTTCTCCAGAAGTTTTCCATTTGTTATTTGTTACCTCCGTATAACTATGCCTACACTGGAGCATCCATATCTTGATTTTAGGAAGAGGAAAGTTCAACATTTAACTGCCCCACCTGAACTTCAGATGATATCCGACTTAAAGAAAGTAATTGCCATCTGCTAAGAAATACAAGTCACTTTTAAAAACTAAGGTTGGCACTTCCAAAAGAGCAGATGGGGTGTTTGCCTCAGACCACAGACTTCAGGGAATTAGAAACCACCCATTTTAACTGTTCGGTTTATCTGGTAGGTTTTAAAAAATACACCTCTCTAGTCTTGTCTTGGAGTTTCACATGGGGCTTTGGAAATCAGCTCCCAGCTTCTCTCTCCTGGTGCTGTTCTTATAGGAGCACGTATTTCCCCTGACATTGGTACAGCTTTTTCTCTCCATAGCGTTACACTATGAACTTTGGGTAGTGGCAAATTTAGCTCTAATCTCTTTGTCTCCAGAAGCAACTGATTTTATCTAGGTGCTGTAAGAAAAGACTTTGGGGATCCTCTCGAAGGGAGATACTGGTAGGTCCAATTCTGCTATGTGTTCACAGTTAGAATGAATAGCCTAAGGTAAAGGGAATCCTCCTCTGCTCCAGGTTTATTCCCCTGGCCCCAGGCCATAGTAATAAAGAAGTCCTTTGAAATTATTCTCCAGTCCAAGATAACCTTTGTAAATCCCACATCAGGAAGGGATTTGGCAGAGACGGTGTTGCCATTATTCCTGCTTTGACCCTCATCTAAAGCATGTTTGTATTGCAGAAGACAGAGTGAGTTTTCCCTGAATGCCTGTGCACAGCATGGACGGGGAAAGCTGTGAAGGGTCTCTGTCACCTCTTTGCTCTCTGTCCTCCTTGCTGCTGCATGGGGCTCTGGTAAGGGTAAAAGCCAATCTTCTTGTGATAGTATCATAATTATTGTTAGTCCTGGATGATATTCCAAAATTACATCAAGCTGACTACAAAATATAATAAGCTGTTAAGAGGATTAAACTGAATTTAAGCTGTTTCTCGCTGTCAATATCTATTGCCTACATACTGGCATCTGAAACTGAAGAGAGGAGTCATTGTCAGTCAGAGATTCTCACTTCCACTGAAGGAATTTAGAATCATAGAATAGTTAGGGTTGGAAAGGACCTTAAGATTATCTAGTTCCAACCCCCCTGCCATTTCACAGAGGCAAATCCACCAGCTTCAGGAGGGATGCTCTTGGTTTGAATGAGTCTAAAATAGATAAGAAGCAGCCCCCTAACATTTATATATTAACCTTCTGCTTGGCTACCACCACTGTTCCTTATCCCTGCCATAAAGACATTTATGCTGATGTGATTTCTAGATGTAGTTAAATGGTGGCTTACTTATGGGATTTTGTTGGGGGGTAATCGTTACTGTATTGCTCTGTGCCTGCAGTTGATGTGACTGAAGGCTCAGCAGGGCCCTATTGTACTCTTTTCTATATACTGTCTTTGATGTACACCTCATAGTGTCTGAGCACTTTAAAAGCACGCAGGGGTTCAGCCTCACAGTGGCCTTGTGCAATGGATGATATCCCATTTTACAGGGGATTATGTATTCACACTGCCAACCTTTAAGCTTCTGGCTTGGCACACAGGCTCCTTATAGAGTTGGTTAAGTCTCCAGCCACCTAAATTAGGTATTCCGAATTATCACAAAGAGATTAAACCCCTGACTTTCAAGGACGGCTTCCAGTTAGGGGATATGCCACTTCTGATTCCTTTGGGAGAATCTTGACTTCGATTTACACACAGTAAAAACTGCAAGTCCCTTTCACACTAAAGGCCAGGCCTCCAACTGGGCAAGCAAAGCCAATCACAACAAAAGTCATAAGTCAGCTATGAAACAAGCCGTACAACTTTCTGCAAAGGAGGCTTGGCATAACTTGTAGGGGATTGTTCCCCTACATTTTGAGCCCAAATGCCTTGACAACACTACTCTTTCCTCTTAATGGGAGAAGCTACAGGGAAGTCTAGAAGGTCAAGCCAAAGGGTTTCATATGTTTTTTTTAAGCAATTATGCAAACCTCAGGAGAAGAATGTATGGCAGATATGGACAAGTACTCGTCTGTCAGGGAGGTTACTGCCTTTTTAAAGAAGGACAAAATCATTTATTGTTTGGCTTCTTCCTATGTATCTATCACTTGTCTGTAATGGCAAAGTTATGAATAAGCATGTTATTTCTCAATCTGCAATTGCTGATGTTTTTCTGTAAATGTTCTTGTGGTTACCCTGTCTGTCTCTAAGAAGTGCGGGGTTCTATTGATCCTTATGGAGTTGGTAACTACATAGCATTGATTTAATCTTTTACCGTTTTTCTCCTCTTTTTTTTTCTTTATATTTTAATATTAATATTGTTAATATTTTCAATTACTTTCCCAGTAGATCTGCCTGCCTGCTTAACATTCTGTTCTGCCTTGCATACAGTGAAATATACTTCTCAAATATGATAAGCTACAAAATGTGCTGCATCATGCAAGTAATGTACCTCACATATATTCACTGCATATACTTGATGCACCAGGCATCAAGCACTGCTGGAAACTTGCACAGTCTAAAAGGAATTTCTTATAACGAAAGAATGAGCAGAAAGTTAAATTTTAAGGCTATGATGTGACTGGTGTACTCGGAATGCAAGCAGAACTGAGCCCTGACTGGCAATGCAGGTGAAAAACCATCATAAGTGAGGAAGTAAAAGCTATGCAATGTGCTGGGATGAAATGAATTTGAGACAATTGATCTTTGATTTTTCTGTCCTATTCTCTTCCAGTTAATTTATTCTCCCAGTTACTGTATTCTCAGACATTGCTATAAAGAATGGAAGGATAAAAATAGGCAGAATCATGGCATTTCCTTAAGATGCAGAATGGAAAGCAAAATAATAATGTTCATATTAAGCTGGATGAAGCACCTCTTGACATACACCAAAACCAAAACCAATGGGGAATTCTGAAGTTGCCAGCCTGAATTACTTGATATCGTATTAACAAAAGCCTTTTGAAAAGACTTGTACAACTCCTCAGTAAGTCCCTGTACCTTAGGTAACCCAGAGTTGGCTGACTGACTGATAAAAATGCAAACTTTCATATTTGGGGCCAAAGATAAAAAAATCTCCCAATGAGCCTCAAGTTTTTTTGTGACTCTGGTCCAACTTCCTAAATCTCTCTGCCTCCTGACCAAGCAGAAAACTTACATGGGTTACGAGCGTAGGGACAGAAGGTGCCACAAGCACTAAATCAGTAGGTTTATTCTCTGTATTATCTGCCTTCAAAGAAATAATTTTAAACTGAGCTGTCCTTTCTCTCTCCCTTTCTTTCTTTTTGATGTTGAAAAGCACCCTGAGAAAATTCAACCTCTAAATATTGCCTTGCTTTCTTTTCACCTTATATAATCTGGGTTAGGGACTTTTTACAAGGGCATGTAGTGACAGGATAAGGGGGAAGAGGTTTAAACTGACAGAGGGGAGGTTTAGATTACATATTAGGCACAAGTTCTTCCCTGTGAGGGTGGCGAGGTGCTGGCACGGGCTGCCCAGAGATGTTGTGGCTGCCCCATCCCTGGCTTTGCTCATGGCCAGGTTGGATGGGGCTTGGAGCAAGCTGCTCTAGTGGGAGGTGTGCCTGCCCCTGGCAGGGGGACTGGAACCAGCTGAAGAGAGAGCCTCTGCCCTCCTTGTAGCTACACTTTAAGGACTGGAATACTGTGATGAGCTCCCCCAGCTTTTTTAACCCATGCTCAGACGTATTCCACTCCACTCCATGCCATTCTGTTGTGTTCCGTTGTGTTCCATTCCGTTGTGTTCCATTGCCATTCCGTTGCGTTCTGTTTGGTTCCATTGGGTTCTATGCCACCACCTGGCAACGCAGCAGTCACAATGT
>NDXB01003138.1:8713-20205 GCA_002631895.1 Agapornis roseicollis
TTTAATACCTCTCGCTGGGGCATTTGACAAAACAGAGTTTTAGAGGCAAATTAATTTGTTTTTCTTCACACTAATCTATTCTTGCTTAGTGAAGTGCTAGGCACAGGGTAATGTTTAGCATCTTTAAGTATGTGTAGTTAAATATAGCAGTGCAACAGCATCCTGTGTTAAGTGCAAGTGCAATAGTTTGAGTTGGGCTAGAGTATTGAAAGGAAATAGAATCAGAGAATCATAGAGAAGTTCGGGTTGGAAAGGAACTCGCTTGCAGGGTCCCACAGGACAGCACCAGCAGGTGCCCCTGGCTTCAGCTGCAGCCACCAACATCTGGTATCCCAAACCAGCCCCAGCCCCTCTTCCCACCCTGTGGGATGGGGATCAAGGGACTCAGTGGGAGGAAGGGATGGAAGGGGGTAAAAGGCTTGGTTTGGGCAGCAGCAGCCAAGAGGATGCTGGGCGCAGGCTGCTCCCCACAGTGAGCCGAACCTGGGCACGCTGTGATTCTGTGATTCCATGACTGATGCCTTGTGCGTGGCCGTGTTTCCCCCAGCTTGAGGAGCAGCCCGAGNGCAGTGAGCCGAGCCTGGGCACGCTGTGATTCTGTGATTCCATGACTGATGCCTTGTGTGTGGCCGTGTTTCCCCCAGCTTGAGGAGCAGCCTGAGAAGCCTTGGTCAGCGCTGGCACAGGCTGTGCCTGATGGCAGCACCAGACCAGGTGCCCTGCAGCCACCGAGGGGTCGGAGTGAGCGCCCAGACCTTTGGTCCCGAGCTCCAGCCCAGCCCTGCCCACAGAGAGCCTGAAGGAGCCGGCTCTGCCCGGCAGGGGANAGCCCGAGAAGCCTTGGTCAGCGCTGGCACAGGCTGTGCCTGATGGCAGCACCAGACCAGGTGCCCTGCAGCCACCGAGGGGTCGGAGTGAGCGCCCAGACCTTTGGTCCCGAGCTCCAGCCCAGCCCTGCCCACAGAGAGCCTGAAGGAGCCGGCTCTGCCTGGGCAGGGAGCCCACGTGAGGACACTTGGGGTGCCCCAGCACCCAGCGCCAGCCCCCATGGCCCCTCCAGCTCTGGAAGCTCAGAGCAAGTGGAAACCCCTTGTCTGCCAAAGCCGCGTGGGATCCCAGTGAACACAAAGAGAGACTGGGTCAGAAGAACGGCAGGAAATGTATTTAGAAAAGAATAAAAAAGGAAATAATCAGCAAAGAACAAGCGTTCTTCACAAAAATACAACTCTTCTACCTAAACCTACAACTATTCTACCTAAGGCTACACCTAGTCTACCTAAAAGTACAACAATTCTTCTTAAAACTACATCTATTCTACCTTAAAAGTACAACTCTTATTCTTAAAACTGCACCTATTCTACCTAAACCTATTACTCTTACTCTTAAAACTACACCTGTTCTACCTAAACCTATAACTCTAATGCAAGAAACGAACAATCTTCTTCAGGAACAACAACAATCTTCAAACAAAACAGGAACTCTTCTACTGAAAACGACAAACTCCAAAACCCCCATCTGCACCGGCCCTGGAAAGAAGCAGCACGAGGTCATTTCAGTGAGGCTGCTGATGGTCAGTGTGTTTGGCACCCGCTGTGGAGAGCGGGACTCTGCCGCGGGGCTCAGGCCTGGCTGGGGCTGGGAGCCGGGCTCTCCTCCATCAGACTCGGCTCCCCTGTCCCAAAGGCAGCACAGGGCAGCGCGGTGATGGCGCTTGTGCAGTCAGGATGAGGCCAGCGGGCACCGTGTCCCTGCAGCGGGGCAGCAGCCGACCCACCCTGACTGCCAGCAGTGGATGGGGGGCACGTGCTGCCTTACCACTCCTCAGCTCGTATCCATTGCATCATCCTCTTCCTCGATGTCAATGTCCATGGGCTCATCACCCTCCCCATCAATCTCCATGGGCTCCTCGCCCAGCCCCAGTTGGTTCCTGCTGGTGGCCTGATCCTCCAGTTTGCTCATCTGTTGGAATAGCCTAAGGCAAAAGGCAAGCAGAAGAGTACATTGGTGCTGTGCGGGCAGAGCCATGGGATGCTGGGGACCAGGGCTCCTTGCCCAGCAGCACCCACCAGCTCTGGCAGGCTGGCGCCTGCAGCTGGAGGATCCTCTTCCTGGTCCACTTGAGCGCCTTGCGGGGCNAATGGTTGCATCTCAAAAATATTGTATACTAATGGCTGCCCAACCTGGCAGCAGTATGGATCATCAGTACAAGTTGTTGTGGCATCTCCTTCCTTGTTTCTTCCCAGCTGGGCAGCAGATGAGTGGGAGCACTGCACCAAAAGCTGTGGGAATTCTGGGTACCAGCTCCGTACGGTGCGCTGCATCCAACCCCTTCATGATGGCGTGAACCGCTCCGTCCATTCAAAGTACTGCAGTGGAGACCGTCCCGAGAGCCGCCGGCCATGCAATCGTGTACCGTGCCCTGCACAGTGGAAGGCTGGACCCTGGTCTGAGGTAGGTGAGCCATGTGCAGGTCTTAGACCTTGGTGAACATCCCATCCCTCCCAAGTCAGGTCTGTGCCAGACAGCTTTCAAAAACATGGGAATTGGCAGCAGATAATGCCTTTGAGCTTCATAGGCTTCTATAGCTCTCCAGACTTGTCCAGAAACCAGCAAGGGAAACATTCACAGTAGTCAACCATGGCCTTGCCTGCATCCCCAGCAGTATGAGCAGCAGGTCAAGGGAGGGGATTCTCCCCCTCTACTGTGTTCTGGGGAGAACCCCCACTGCAGCCCTGCATCCAGCTCCGGGGCAGCAATACAAGAGGGATATGGAGCTGTTGGAGCAAGTCCAGAGGAGGCCATGGAGATGCTGTGAGGGCTGGAGCAGCTCTGCTCTGAAGACAGGCTGAGAGAGCTGGGCTTCTTCAGACTGGAGAAGAGAAGGTTCCTGGTAGACCATAGAGCAGCTTCCAGCACCTGAAGAGGCTACAAGAAACCTGGAGAGGGGCTTTGGGCAAGGGCCTGCAGGAACAGGAGAAGGGGGAATGGCTTTAACCTGACAG
Source organism: Agapornis roseicollis (assembly GCA_002631895.1). Taxonomy (NCBI): domain Eukaryota; kingdom Metazoa; phylum Chordata; class Aves; order Psittaciformes; family Psittacidae; genus Agapornis; species Agapornis roseicollis. Next base: position 11,716 of record NDXB01003138.1, read on the forward strand.
AGGGGAGATCAAGATGAGATCTTTGGAAGAGGTTGTTCCCTGTGAGGGTGCTGAGGCGCTGGCACAGGCTGCCCAGAGAAGCTGTGGCTGCCCCATCCCTGGCAGTGTTCAAGGGCAGGCTGAATGGGGCTTGGAGCAAGCTGGTCTAGTGGAAGGTGTCTCTGTCCATGGCAGGGGGTTGGAACTGAATGAGCTTTAAGGTCCCTTCCAACCCAAACCACTCTGTGATTCTATGAATATCAGATACACAGTCCTGCAGAAGAAATGTTGGAAGTTTGCTTGTTTTTCTCCAAGTTGCCTGCTTCTCACTTCCCTGCTTCTGAGGGTCACATAACATCTTTTACTCACTTGGGCTGTTTTGGAATCAGAGTTTCTGCAAGTGTTGCTATTGTTGTAATGACTTTGGAGCAAACAGCTGAACCGTACAGCTAACTCAGTGAACACTGAGTTTCTCTGCCCTTTGTATTCTCTTTACATTGTGTTGTCAAGGTCAGGGATTGGCTTAGAGGAAGAAAAAGTAGGAAAACTCATAATAAGTTCTACTAATAAATTTAACATTATGGAAAGCAAGAAACAAAGGAAAAACCATCCTCTTTTGCCTGCTTCTCCATAATGTCAGCCTTCACCCAAGTCTCCTTTCAAAACCAATTGGTGGAATGTGCAGCCTGACCTGAAAGCTAACCTTGGGCTATTTTAGACGCATCAATTTTTGCACATGGCTGTGAAAGGTCAATATCCTGTCTTGTCTTGTGTTCCATAGTGTTCCGTGACCTGTGGGGAGGGAACTGAGACCCGGCAGGTCATGTGCCGTGCCGGTGATCAGTGCAATGGAGAAAAGCCAGAAGCAGTGAGGGTTTGTAAACTCGCTCCCTGTCACGGTAAGAGAATGTCTCAAAACGATTGTGGGCATTTTATGAGTGGTGGGTAGCAGTTTTGTAGGATGAGGGTCACAGACATTCCTGCCTCAATGCAGCCTGTCAGAGGAGCACTGTGCTGAGGAGAGATGCTAGGCAGCCTTCCTTGGAGATTAACCCACGTTTTTTCCAGCTCAAGGCTCCCTGTTGTTTAGTCCAGCCCGTTACTGATACCATAGCTGCAGGTGACCTGTGCTTCTCACACACTTGTTTTGTAAAGATGATAAAGCAGGGGGTCAAACACGTGAGCCAGAGGTGCATGGGCTGAAGTGTTGGTGAAGCTCAATCCAAATTAGACCCTGCTTGACCTCTAAATCCCAGGATAAATTTTGCAAGCCCCCAATTGAGGAAATGAACAAAAAAAAAACCCTTCATAAAAATGAAAGCACAGAGCACTGATAAGGCTCCTGGGAATCTCCTTGCATTGTTCTCATAGTGTTTTCTGAACAGTTTTTTAAGCTTTTGATCATAACGAAGCCTTTCTTCCTTTGACTGTCTGGGATTTGGGGGTTAGTTGGTTTTTAAATCCCTCATGGTAGTCGTCACTAGCTGGTAGGAAAAAACAGAGTAAGGATTCTTTGAAGGTGCAACGTGCTTTCCCAAAGAGTGATCCTAACTGTTTCCCTGAGTCTGGTCAAGGTGTCTGCTTTTGCTCTTGTTTTCTGCCAGTGAAAGAACTCGGGAAGAAAACAATTCTAAAGAGTTATAAAATGTTCTGCCCACTAGGTGGGAGCAAACCACTACCTGTGACTAAACAAGGACAAGATTCAGGCCCCTGGTTTTCCCCGTGAGAAACCTGACTTTAAGCGTTGTCAGAACTTTTGACAGGGGCATGTAGGGACAGGACAAGGGGGAATTGCTTTAAAGTAGCAGAGGAGAAATTTAGTTTAGATGTAAGGAAGAAGTTCTTCCTCTTGCAGGTGGTGAGGCACTGGCACGGGTTGCCCAGAGAAGCTGTGGTTGCCCCATCCCTGCCCAGTGTTCAAGGTCAGGTTGGACAGGGCTTGGAGCAACCTGGTCTAGTGGAAGGTGTTCCTGCCTTTGTATTATTCATGTGAAATTCCTGCTGAAAACTGTCAGCAATGAGTATGTCCCTGTGCAAAGCTGTGGATTTAATGCTAAGCTTGCAAGAACCACCAAACATCTATGCAAGGAAGCACATCAGGGTTAGAAGCAAGGGTAATCTTTACATGACTTGCTACAGTCATATAATTTGCTATTTCTAAAGAAGGCCCTACAACCCCGGTGGTCTATGTGTGGAATTCGACTGAGTTTGGTGGAATTAAACTGATTGACTCCAGCTAATATGGGAAAACAGGAAAACTTGGTCACCTCACATAGTTTTGACGTGTGTGAGGTAGCATCTGTACACAGGTGACAAAATACCACAGTACAGAGAGCAAGTTTCATTTCAGAGCTGAGTAAGTGGTGTCACATGCCATCTGTTGCTCAGATGTTGACTATATAACTACTAACTGTGAATGACAACAAGACTTGGAACAGACTTTATAAGTAGCTGGGGTTAACTTTTGGCTTTCCACATTAGAGTTTTACGTGCTGCTATTGTAAGTGAAATCAATCAACAGCATTTCAAGCCAGCCATTTTATCTGGGAAAAACTCTGCTAGTGGAAGCTCTTTGCTGGTCTCTCACAGGGAGATATGTTTGGGTAGAACCTGACGCTGCAGCACGCAGCATGTCTGAGGGTCTGTGGGAAGGGAATTACTGATTTTAAAATAGGAAGATGCTCTTCTGTTTGGTGTTGACCCTGCTGCAGGGCTGGACAAGGTGGCCTTCTGAGAGGCCTTCCTGCATTACTCAGTTGGGCATTCATGCTGCCAAGGTGCACAGTATTCCAAACTACATGGATAAATAACAGCATAAATGAGCAGTAGGATGAGTTAGCGTCACAGAGGAGAATAAAAAGGAAGTATTAAACTTCCTAATTGTAAAATATGCAGCTCATTTCAAATGCCAAGAGCAAACCTTCCACCTTCCACCATGCTGTGACACAGCTCTGCTCAGATACTAACTGAGAATTGGACTTATTTTCTGTGAAATGAGAGTGAAGTTTAAATTTCATCCCACATTCCCATACAGAATACCAAACCACCCAGAGTATGGGGTACTGACTGTGTATGGACTGACTGCACCTTGGTACTTTCCTCCATTTGTGGAACAAATGTCCAGTAAATGCCTTAAGAAATGTTGACATTTTGGGGATCTCTGACAGATCCTGGACCTGTGAAAGGTTTTCTTCCCTGACTGAAAGCAATGCCACACACTTAACTTAAGGCATTGTACATCTTCCCTATCTGTTAAGAGCTTTCCTTCGCTTCTCCAGTCACTGAAAAACTCAGACTATCCAAACAAAGCTTTATCCAACTATAACATTTTAAGACATCATCTAAAAGGCATCTTTGAGAGATACTTCTTGGGATTTACTTTATTAAGGGAAGATTTAATTGTTTTGAATGCTATTGCTAGGTATGTCCTCAGGCTAGAGGTGACCTGGGGGTGGGTAGAACTATATCAGGCCTGGTATGTGGGAGCTCTAGTGGGTCAGCATTGGAAATTGTCTGTAGCCCAAATAGAATATGCCTTTCCACAACTCTTTGCTTCTGATCTGTGCGGAAGCTGATGTTTTCCAAGTGATGACAAATTTCTTTGGTTCCAAACTAAGGTTATTTTTGAGGGTGGTTCAGTGAATGAAGCATCTCAGGTTGTCTATTTAGAACAGCCTGTCGTTTGTGAAACATGCTGTTGGAAAGTTTCAGTGCTCTTCACTAAATATGCCATCAACATGACGTTTGTTTTGCAGATGAGCCCTGCCTGGGAGACAAATCCATCTTCTGTCAGATGGAGGTGCTTGCACGATACTGTTCCATCCCTGGCTACAACAAGCTGTGCTGTGAGTCCTGCGGTAAACGCAGCAGCACCCTCCCACCACTACTCCTCACTGAAGCTGCTGCAGCTGAAGAGGAAGCAACATTTGATCAGAGCCACCTGCCTGGGGCGTTGATGATGCCAACACTGGTAGTGCCCCACCGTGCACAGTTCCTGTCTGGGAGGAGCAATCTGGGCAGGCTTCCTTCTGGAGAGGAAGGCGCCAATCCACACATCTCCCCATCCAACAGCAAGCCCAGTGGGGCTGAGTTCCCGCAATGGAGAGTCTCTCCAGCAAAGAAGACTTCTAGGCTGTTGGCTTTGCTGCATCAGTCACCTGCCAACAGCAGCAGTCTCAGTCCTCACCATGCCCTTGGGTTGGCAGAGGCCATTCCTGCTGTGGCAGCTAATAACACCGTAGCGGAGGCTCCTTCTCTATCAAGAACCTCAAGGAAGAGTGTGAAGCATATTGAGAAAAGATGGCCTCCAAGGTCCTCCACTGTGGAACGATGAATCTGAATGCCTCGGAAGGATAGCATTGGAAAGAAGCTTGGTTTGGTGCTTTAGGTTTCATTTTCTTACTTCTAGACACTATGGTGCATGCTGCTTTCCACAGGCAAGACACTGCAGGTCATCAACTCATTTTCCTTGTAAATACAAAGAATGAGAAGTGCTGGTTCACTTTCTAGTTGCTCCTCCTGTCCTTCTCCCATCCTGCATTACCTGGCTGGCTTGAACACATTGGAGGAATGCACCAAAGGATACTCCTCATGATGAGCAGATGTTGCTGAGAGCATCAGACAAGCTCTAGTACAGAAAAGCAGCCCTGACCTCAGGGTTCTAAACACTCCCATGTAGAAAAGGCCCTACCATAAGAGGTACCAGGTGTTTACACTCTACAAAATACTTTTGCAATGGAACAAGGGAATCTGTAAGACTTGTTTTGCTAATTTATCTATAGGAACGGATCTTGTACAAGCAAATTTGCACCGTTGTGTAAATCCTGTATATTGCAGAAAAGCAGTATTATTTTTAAGAGGTTTGTGCTGTCAGACAACTGTTGACCTATGTTGCATTCTAGACAAGTGCTAGGTGCCTGCCACTGAGTGCTGCCTTACTGCCATTCCAAGAGCTGATGTGTAAAGCAGCATTGTTGTGAAGGGAGGAGTTCCGTTTTCAGATGAATTATATCTCGTGACACGAGGAAAAGGTGTTTACCAACAGTGTGATGCTTTCTTTTGAAACTGGGGAAAATGCGTGAACCTAAAGGTTTGCTTCTAGCCCATGAAAAGCAGGTTTAGAAACTTCAGTGTAATTCCTGTCACAGGTTGGAAAAAGCATTTTATGTGCCTGTGAGATGAGCACTGAGCTGGCATTGCCTCGGTGTCAGGGCAGTGGTGCCGTCCTATAGGTCTCCCTTTCCTGAAGGGGTCAGACTGGAGTGGGAAGAAGCCATGTAAATACTGTAAGTACTGTGGTGTTCACCAGTCAAACACAAGTTCTGTTCTCCAGCTGATCTCTGTGTAATTTCTGAAGCTGAAAAAGCATCACAGAGCTAGAATAGGCACTAACAAGAAATAGCTGTGAGAAGAAACCAGGTTTATTACTGTTTTTCCAACCAGAAGCATTGATTTCAAGGTGAGAGAGGTATTTATTTTTCAGCAGGGTTCACCTCAAAGCTCCACAACCACAATGCATCTGACTGCAAGAACGTGCTAGTACTTTATGTCAATAACCATCTTGTTCACAGTCCACCCAATCACACTCCTGTGTGTTGCTGTAAAGTACTTGTATATAGGATCGAGAACTAAAGATATTTATTAAAAGTGGATTTCTTGATAGTATTTTATGTACTAAATATTTACACTAAGGGCAATTGACTATTCTTTTTTGCTAAGATAAAATAGAGATGTGTAATTAGCCATGTGTACATCTTATGTCATATGGATAGAACAGAAATTTAAGCTAACTAAACTACTGTAGAGAAATTGATGATCTTCTGCTTTAAAAATAAGTAAGTCTTATGACAGCTTTTTTATTCCAAGCATCTTTAATTTCTGAACAGGTTATTAAAGTTTCATGTGCAATTTTTGCTTCCCCATAAAGAGCCCTCATGTTCCACCCATTTAAAATGCCAATGAGTATGTCCTCCTAAAATGCTATCAAGTAGATCAGGACCCCAAAGGTGACATTCTAGAAACATCAGTAGTGATGATGCAAGTTGCCAGGAAGCAATAAGGATGAAAATTGTGGAAAATTAAGGATGAAGACTTTCAAAGTAAAGGAGAATGTCGGTAGGTTGATGCTGTTGGGGGAAGTCCAGGGTCATAGGGTGCATCACGCAGTATGCCATCTAACCTACCAAAGTACTGACGCCCCTACAGAACTGCTGCTGCCTTTCCACAGGACTTTAGAAGGGCCAAGAAATCAGCTTTAAGCAGATGGTGCAGAGCCTCAAACAGAAACAGAAATGTGTCTGTTTCTTTACAATTCCCCCAAAGGCAAATTCTCTTTTCTCTGTCTTTCTTTTACTCATACACAGTGTGGGTGTAGATAATCTTTGTACCTCTTGGATTTCTTTTCTACCAAGCTACTTTCTCTTTCTGTCAAATGTACACTACTGATTGACACTGTTTGTTGTATGGGGAGCACGTAACAATAAAATCTTTCACATAAGCTGCCTTTCTCTGGTCTGATTCACATGGGAGGATCCGGCTTCTGCGTTTTCAAGCTGTGTCTTCTGCAAAATGAAGGGCTGTTTATATCCCAGGCATGACTGTTGCTTCCTGGGGGAGGAGAGAAGAATTCCACACAGTTCTGTCAAGGTAAGCCCCTCTTTTGCCCTCCCCCCCCCCTTTTTTTTTAACCAAAACCCAAAAATTAATACTAAGAAGATAACAACAGAAATTTACAACCCATTGCATTGACAAAAGAAGTTTGTATCACTTATTTTGGCTTCAGGTCTCAGCTAAACCTCTGCTGTACAACATTCCTGTACGTAACGTTGTTCATGCTGCATTCAGGCTGAGAGAGCTAGGCTTGTTCAGTCTGGAGGAGGCTCCAAGGAGACCTTAAAGCAGCTTTCAGCGTCTAAAGGGGCTACAAGAAACCTGGAGAGGGATTTTTGAGACCGGCCTATAGGGACAGGACAAGGAATAATGGCTTTAAGTGACAGAGTCTAAACCAGTTTCTGATTCTGTCAAAAATTACATTCTCTGAGTATGTTCTTGACAATTTTGAGCTGGGCAAGTACATCTGAAATAAGTGTCCAGTTGAATTCAAATTCTTATCAAGAGCACCAATACTGATCTTTCATAAGCAAGAGTCTTAAAGTGCCAGTTAAGAATCACTTAAGAGTGATAAAAAATGATCTTAATCCCAGCTCAGCATGTGGACTGTTGGGGTATATGGCTTGTAACTGTCAATAACAGCGCTTGTAAACCACACTGGTTTTCCAGTTCTGGAATGGCAATACCTGATAGGTGTCTGAATGGGAAATGGCAACTTGAGCTGCTCTTGCAACTTACGTGTGTTGCCAGATGAGAGCTTCCTGTTAAATATCTTTGAAAAGACAATTTGAGCCTGGAATCGTTGAAATTGTAACCAAGGCAGAGACTCCAAGCAGCTTTAACCAGCATCTTGGGAAGATGCTGAAGATCTCTATTGAAATAGAAGTCTTTACCAGGTCTTTCAAAGGCACAAAGGGGGTTTAGGTTTAGGTCCTGGGTTCAGCAGTAGCAGTCATTTTTCTCTTTAGTATCTGGTGCAGTGCTGTGGTTTTGACTTTAGTCTGAGAACAACACTGATAACACACTGATGTTTTAAGGTGTTCCTAAGTAATGCTTACCTGTTGAGGACCATTTTGAGAACACAATGCAGCTCTATATGCGAAACTAACTACAAAGTGTTGGTGTAAGTGGACCAAAGAGAAAAATCATGTTTGTTCCTCATAGATTGCTTCAAATAGGAAGTTCTGGGAGCAGAAGATATCTTGTGCTTGACCACTAGGTAGTCATAAAAAGAAGCATAGTCTGTAAGAGTGGTGATCTCTTAAGCAATAACATAGATTGCTACATCTAAATCACATATCAGCTAGAAACAATAACAAGGAAATGATTACAAAAAGGGGTGATGGAGTAACCTGTAGAGGAATATTTGTGCAGCAGGTTTTTATTGGTTATTTGTCATGACACCCTTGTAAGGTTTAAGTATATAATCAAGTGGCTTTGTTAAATAAACGATTCTGTACCTCCATGGAGCCTGTGACATCAGAAACCGCACTTACCCTGATCAAGGACTTTTTCAGTCTCATGCTCTGCAGTGCAGAGGGGCATGGGAAGCCAGGAGGAAGCCGAGACAGGACACCTGACCCAAACTAACCAAAGAGGTATTCCATACCACAGCACATCTTGCCCAGTATAGAAACTGGAGGGAGTTATCCAGAAGTCACAGATCACTGCTCAGGTCGTGCTGGGTATGGGTCAGCAGGTGGTGAGTGGTTGTATTCTCTTCCCTTGTTATTTCCCTTATCAATATTATTACTGGTGGCAGCAGCAGTGGTTTCTGTTACACCTTTGTTACTGAACTGTTCTTATCTCAACACCCGGGGAATTTACATTCTTCCCATTCTCCTCCCCATCCCTCTGGGAGCTTTGAGAGGGAAGAAGGGGGGGGGGGGGGGAGGGGGGTGG
>NDXB01003139.1:0-11814 GCA_002631895.1 Agapornis roseicollis
TAACCTTAGAGAATAAATGTAGAGGGAAACAACAGTGAGGGGTGCATGCTTTGAAGGAGCTATTCCCATGCACCTCAGCACTGAATAAAAAGCATACCCACTTTACAACTTTAATGAGTTGTGGAGTCTAAGGGCGCATCAAAAGAACTGAGTGAATAATGGTTTTGGGAGATTCAGTGATTGACAGAGAAACAATTAGATGAGTCCAATAAAATGTTTTTTGTTCCATTTAAATAAAAATACTTCATTTAATTTTGTACTTACATAAGTTTTGTGCTAAATCATTTGAATTTTATTTCAGCTGTTTTAAAAATAGAGCATGGTGTGAGTATTGAAATTAGATGTTACACATATTCCAAAATATTTTTTTTCCAGAAAAAATTCCAAAGCACTTAGCAAATTCAATCCAATTGTGATAACTGCTTCAGTATTGCATTTGCATTTTTATCAGTGTTAACATTTTAGGTGTAAAATCAAACCACTGTTAGCTGGCTCCAACTTACCACTTGACTGGGATGTCATGCTCACCTGGAACAAAACCAGGTATGAAAACTGTTTCTGAAGGGAAATGTCTAAGTCTCTGTTGCTCTCCTGAAGCAAGGATAATTAGTCATACTTATCTGGACTTGCATATAATCACATATTAGCTTTAAAATGAGACAGAGTTTGGATATGATATTTCTGAATTTAACATTGACTTCAAGCTGAAAGAATGCTCATTTTTAGTTGAATCTTAGAAACCTCTGCTTATGTAGCCCAGGAGCTGACAGCATTCAAGTACACTAAACAACTGTCCTGACCAAAAATAGTATTAATGGTAATTTTTCTATTTGAAAGTCAAATGTTTTAAATGGTTTGCTAAAAGAAGTCAGGATAGAAGAACTAAACAACTAATGTATTCTGAGCTATGCATGGAATGTCCCATTAAGAGTTAGCAAAAAACTTCCTCAAAAGTAAGCACCCCTATTTCCCTGACTTTTCTCCACTCCTGAAAAATGTATCTATTTGAGAAAGTGATAAGCAAAAGCAAAAAAACCCAGAAAATATTGAGAGCAAACAAGAGTTTAGTTTATCTAAGGGAGGAAGATTACTTCTGGGTTTTGTTCAGTGCTGCTCTGGGTTCAGCAGTAGCAGTAATTTTTTCTCCTTCTTAGTAGCTGGTGCAGCTGTGTTTTGACTTGCAGCCTGGGGACAGAGCTGATAATACTGATGTTTATTCTGACCAAGGACTTTTTGAGTCTCATGCTCTACCAGGGAGGAGGGGAGGCCAGGAGGAGCAGGGACAGTACACCTGACCCAAACTAGCCAAAGAGGTATTCCATACCACAGCACATCATGCCCAGGATGTAACGGAGAGTTACCTGGAAGGGCTAGTGCTCTGTGGGGTTGGAGAGGGTTTCGGTCGGTGCTCTGCTGGGCAGGGTGAGGAGAGTTATCTGTCGATGGGTGGTGAGGTTCCCTTGTTATTTCCTTTATCATTATCATTATTGGTGGTAGCAGTAGTGATTTGTGTTATACCTTAGCTACTAAACTGTTCTTATCTCAACCTGTGGGAGCTGCATTCTTTTGATTCTCCTCCCCATCCCTCCAGGAGCAGGGGGAGGGCAAAGAAGGGGGGGTTGAGTGAGTGAACGAGCTGTGTAGCTGGGTTTAAACCACAACAAGTGCTTATTGGCTGACATACTTAAAGCCAAGATGACTAATGATAGTATTAGATGGAATAAGTCTCTAATCAAATAATTAAGATAATTGTCTAACCAACATTTTACCTCAACATTTCACTTTATATCTTTTATGTCTATTCTTTAACCAATTTAAAATTCTATTTTAAAAGAGTTATGTCATCTTTTTCCTTAACCTAATTGTATAATGCCTCTGCTTCTCTCTTTTATGAAAGAAGTAAAACTTCTGGTTCTTGCTTTAATTTCAGGTTATTTTTTTGCAATTCTTATTTTATTCTAAAGCTTTTTGTCCTCAGGAACACAGCATTTTCTAAGCATGTTTTGCTAACTCCTAGCATCCTCTTTTCATACAGCAGAATCGGCAAGAAATTAATTCTATTATTTCCAGTTGGGAGGAGCCTTCAAGCCACAGGATGACCTGGTGTTAATTTTTTGCATCTTCACTCACTCAGAGAGATAAAAACAGAAGAAAACTTCAGTGTTTGGGAAGGTGGACCATTGGACACTTAGCGTACACAAGGCTTCAACTGTATTTCTAGATCTGTTCTCATCTCTGCATTGTAATTTCCACAGAATATGGTGTAAATTTAAGGCCTTCATTCCCCATATCCAGGACACCCCTTGCATAGTTTGGTTCAAACATATGTAAAGACCAATTAAATACCTGGAATGAAGGCCAAGGGCAGCAAGTTCATTTCTTGGACATAGCAACATGTCTACTAGAAGCATGAGGGAAAGATACTGCCTCTTATCTCCTCATGTAAATTCTACTTTCCAAAACTTCCACAAAAGTCCACTTTCTTCCTATCAGCCCTGTCTCCCAAATTTGGCCTCTCTTTAATTATCCCACTCTTCTTGCCACATACCTTCCATTTATTTTACCTTGTTTAAACTCTTGCAAGGTCTTTCATCCACTAGGAAGCCCTTTGCTTCTACATCAAAATTTCATGCTGCCTGAAGCACTGAAAAGCCTGAGGCTGGGCCACTCTTTTCACCTTCTGACCACAGAGTAAGATGTGCTTGGCTGTATAGTGCAAAATCATATGGTTGAAAGAAAGATTAAAAAAAGAAGAAAAATTAATTGTTAGATAAAGCAAAGCCCTTAATACCCAATGTTTTCAGACAGGAGGTTCAATGTATGAAATAATGAGCTAGCATTTGTGTTTTAAATGTACTTAATATTTTGCTATCACCAATTTACTGCTGTTGGTTGCTTCCACAGTTTTGTGGCCAACATGCTCCAGATTTCACTTTGCAAAGTGATAGTGATGTGCCTTTACCCATCTTCCAGTACTCTGTTCATCAATGCTAATACCATATTCTAGCTGATTTTATTGTGTGAGCTAAAATGCTCTGCAACAAGGGATATTAACCTGTAAAGCTGTTTTACTGGAAGTAGTCTTCAATTGAATAAACTTACAATCACTTCAATTTCTCCTGAACTTCTTTAATAATAGAGTTATAAAAAACAATTTAAAAAAAGTACTTCCATTTTTTTTCCTGTTAAGCATCTTTCACCAAATGAATTAATATTAGAAAACCAGAAAACAAACAAACAAACAAAACCAAAACAAACAAACAAAAAAAAACCAAAAAAATAAACCCACAAAATAGATAGATGATACTATTACAATTGTAGGGTATTGTTATTGTGGTCTTGAATTTTTCACTGTTCCTATTATAGCTTTGGTATTTGGGGGTCACAATTGAGCCACTGCAGATTGTATTGGAATGAAACTATAATTCAAAAATTTCTGGGTGTGCAAGATTTTTGAAGTGCTAGGGAAAGAAAATTGTTGGGTTTTTTGACTGGTTGTACATATTCTTCTTCCATTCTTTTTGCTTACATTGAAAAAACCAGATTTTTTAAAAAATACAGAATGTTCTTTGTGAAGACTTCTGCATTTCTGGGTATTTTGTGGGTATTTTCTTTGAGGCATTGGAGATTTTTCCAGTTTCAGGAAAAAATAGCTACCAAGCAGATGCACTAGCTATTTCAAAATACTCCCTCTCGCTACACCAACAGAAAACTGTACTGTTGATTGCCACTGCTTAATATTGTCTCCCACACACTTAGAAAGCCATGATTTCTAGAGTGAAATATCCAGGCCAGTTCACTAAAATAAGGCTTGGCATCCAGATTGCTAGCCTGGCTGCAGTCACCTCTTGAGTTATAGAGCTAGAAAATCACATATCAAAACACAGGAACACATCAATTAATGTTCTACTGGAAACAAATCAAGGACAAACCTACAGTGTGACATTCTGCCAGTTTTATTTTGAATAGATGTGGGGATAAAACTGAAATGTTTGGTCACAGCCTTTATTTACCCAATCTGTTTTATATTGCATAATGCTATCACATTATTAATATGCAAATTGCCACTCAAATAAAAGCCGTGCCTTCCTCATTGATTTTCAGCAAAGCTTCTGTTACAAAGAAAACTACTTAGCACTTATATTCTCTTTTCATCTTCAAAAATCTGCTAGTATGCTTTAAGTAATCCTTTTCCTTTCATTTTTCTGACCCTGCATGAGATTTTATGTCTACTTTACTCGTGTACTCTCAAGGTTATGTTTTTCTCTCAGTGTTTACCTAAGACTATTCATGCTTTCAAAAATGATCTCCTTCTCATCTCTTTTTACTCCTAGAAAGCAGACCTCAAGAGACCGGACAGAAGGAAAGGCTAGACAAGGGCAACAATAAGTTTCCAAGGTCAAAAAGAAAAAAAGGAACTCTTTTTCCAGGGAATAATAAGCAGTGGTCCCACCTACCACTGCTGCTGCTTTTCCTTAGCAGGTGCCTCAGTGTAGTCTAGCAGTCTCTGGGGAGGTGGTAAGGTGATTTCTCTACAGTGCATCACCATCAAGACATGGTTTAGCTGCCTTGAGGGTAGACTGCATGGGCATCCAATCCAAGGTAGCAGAATGAGAAAATAACAGTAGCTACTCCTGGAGAGGAGCATTTTCTCCTGAAAGAGGGTATCTGCTGAAAAGTGTTGCGTAGGAGGCAGAACATGCTTAGGTCCTACAGGAATTTCCCAGCCTACTGGGAAAACATTTATCTGCTATAAAAGGAAAACTCTCGGTCCAGATTTATCTTCTTAATAGAGCCCCCTCTTTTTTTTATTAGATTCTATTTTTATAGTCTAACTATATTAATATACCTTGGATTATTATTACTTACCCTGTGTTAGGTAGGTGTCTTGATGACAATTTTAAGTACTGGACTATTAATACATACAAGCAGTTGAGGTGCTGTATACCCTTCTGAAGATCAGTCACAAACTGGGCACCACTTCTGACCTACTTAGACTCTGAAACCAGGATCTCAGCAGTGCACAGGACAAATGATGAAGGGTGATGGTTTTAAATAAAAGGGGAGATTCAGGATGCATGTGAGGAAAAATTGTTTACAATGAGGGTGTTAAAACATTGGAACAGGTTGCACAATTGGTGAGCAACCTGTTCCTACCCAGAGAGGTGGCGAATACCAGGCTGGATGTGGTTCTCAGCAACCTGACCTAGTTGAAGATGTCCCTGCTTATTGCAGGGAGGTTGGATTAGATGAACATTGAAGGTCCCTTCCAACCCAAACTATTCTTTGATTCTATGTTTCTAAATATTAAACTATCCATATCTCCAGTTACCAGGATGTTCTACCTAGATGTTTCCAGAATGCTTCTTAACCAACAGCAAGTGGTTAAGAGATAATTTAGTCTGAAAACAGAATTTAGACATGCCTCAAAGGTAGTAACAGGTACCCAGTGAGTTAGCTGACACACTGTGCTCTTGCTCTTAAAAATATACTGGGCAGTGGATATAAAAAGCCGTATTTCAGTTTGAGGAGACATAGTCACGTGGTTAATTTTTAATTCACATGAGATATTAAATTTAGGATTAAATCTTTATTCTTTCAAGCAATAGAGATTTATGGTTTTTAACCTTTAAGTTCTAAACCAGCGCCACTGACAGCGTGTTTATATCTAGTAGACCTGTGATGTTGGAGACACACATAGCTCCATGTTTACTTTCCCTGCATGCACTCTGATTCCAGTGATCCTTCTAGATTGTACTCAAAAGTGCAAACTAGAAGTAAATTTAAAGGGATCAAGTGAGAGCAGATTGTTACTTTAACTGATTATTTAAGTAGGTTCCTATCTTCTGAAAATGTCCATGTTCCTGTGTGTCAGTACTTGGCATGCATCTTGCAGTGCCTAGGGTTTGAGGATTTATTTATTTATTTATTTATTCCCAGATTGCCTTTGTCTTCCTTTTAGGAAAAAAAAAAAAACAAAAAAAAAAACCAAACCAAAAACCACACAAAAAAATCCCAAACAAAACAACTACTCAATTGACATCCCCTCACACCTTCTTTAAATTCTCATAGTTGCTATGGAAACAGCTATTAAACTGGGAGTGGTGGTAATTAATAACATCTGCAAGTGCAATATGAAGTCTACAACATAATTAATCCCAGCATTTGGAGTGGATTGTACAGAGCTCCCTTTTTGCTTTGCATGCAACTGCAGACTGTGTAGGGCAGTTAATAACAATGGGGTTTAACATTACCACACTGATACGTTAGGGCTTGTGAAATAGTTGGACAATAGCAGGGTATTAACCCATATGAACAAATGACATCAATATTACAATAGACTATGATCCTGGAAAGAATCCGACAGATATTATGGGCAAATGCAAAAACTGTACTTAACACTTTCAGACAATATGGAAATAATTGCTGCTAAAATGGTAGCAGAAGCTTGAAATGTGACTTTCAAATCCATTTCTTCATTTGAATTTTAGAGACAAGGGCTGATCAGATATGCAAGTTTACCTATAGCTGCTTTTATCTTTTGACTTTTCAGTTTAAAAGCTGAACTGGAATTTTGTAAGAAGTGCCAATTAAAGATTTTTAATAAATCATGAAAGAGATGAGAGAACCTACTTTTCCTTAGGCTTTATCAGAGGAGGAATAATATAAATATTTATTTGTTATTTTATAATTTCTTAAGGGTACTTGGCATAAAACTTTCCACTAACTTCTCTCATTAGAAACGGTGGGTACACAAAAGATTCTAATTTACCTTAAACCATTTTTGCAGTTGGTATAAAATGTGTAGCAGACATTTATCAGATTGAGGTATACTGCATTACATAGGAGAGAGTTCTGCCTTCACTCTGAGCATAAGAAGTGGGGTTTATGTTTCTAAACCAGAATCTATATGACCTCCATTATCTCAGCTAATGATCTCTGCTTAGGGGCAAGGCATATTAGATGGGCCCAATCCCAGATATTGGGGCTTCTGATACACAACAGCATGGTCACTGCAAAGCCATGCCACTCTGCAGTGTGACATAGTAACTTACTGCAAATACCTCTTTGCCATTACAAATCTTAATTTGCCATGTTTCAAAACTAAATGTGCATGTGCACCTGTATGTGTAGACCAAACCTCTGCTAGCGTTCTCCTTCCTTTTTCTTGTTACCCTTGCTAATTACCTTCCTCTCTTCCTTTTCAGCACTGTTTTCCTTCCCCTTACTACCTCATCTTGCTATTTTTTCCTCCACATTTTCCGTTTTCCTGTTTCATATTACTTTTCCCCACTTAACTTTTTTTAAAATTTTATCTTCCTTTTGTGAGACATAACTTTAATGTTTTGTCTTTATTTTCACATGCATACCCTTCCTTCGTGATTTGTACTTTCCTGTTCTTGACACTAACCTTTTCTTTCTTAACTTTCATTCTTACATTTTTTTCATCTCCTTCCTGTCCAATAGTCCTTCTAAATTATTTTTGCATTCACTAATAGTAAAGCTAATCAAACAGGATATTTATACCATTTCAACCACCTATTTTAGGATGGGGTATATCCTTCTGTGGAGGTGCTGGTATATGTCCATCGACTACAAACAGAGGCAGCATCACTAGCTTTTCCTAGCTCTTAAACTTAAAAGCATCAGGAGGTTGATGATCTAATACTGAATGCAAATGACACTTTGTAAAAGGTGTTTGGAGGCAATTCTCTGACATACCCTGTCTCATGCATGGCATGCCTCCTCTGGAGTTAGCAATGCTCATGTACTTTTAGGCTGTCATTCTCAGCTAGGAGTACAAGTCATTTAAACAACAGTCATTTAATTAAAAGCACAGTATTTATTGTTGTTACTTACTAGATAAGACAAAAGAAACCTTTTTTCCTTGTATGTAGTCCATGTGTATCTCACCAAGTGCAGAATGGGAACAGTAATAACCATGTTCCCAGAAGAAAGGAGTCAGACACAACTTGCCTACGAACTGTTAGCTCACCCTGGTGAACTTCCAAAAAGCAGCATCTGTGGCTGGCCAGCACGGCAGCACCCATTCTTCTGCAGGAGTATTGCTAATTAAAATCTCAGCAATAATT
This sequence comes from Agapornis roseicollis, assembly GCA_002631895.1. Classification (NCBI taxonomy): domain Eukaryota; kingdom Metazoa; phylum Chordata; class Aves; order Psittaciformes; family Psittacidae; genus Agapornis; species Agapornis roseicollis. Next base: position 8,094 of record NDXB01003139.1, read on the forward strand.
CCTGGGTCCTTTATTACCACCTGGTTAATTAGGTTAGATGGGTTAAGCAAGTATGAGATATTGAGGTGGCTTCATTCTGTTTGGCTGAAAGTGGCTTGCTACAATTATTCTGACTGCCATCTGAGAGAGCAGCTGTCCTTTCCTTCCAGTGGGACGATGTACCCTTCTTTACTCCTATGAAGTTGCAAAATACCACATTTCAGAAGAGTAATATTCTTACATTTAGAAAAGCTTCTATGTGAGGATGAATCTCACAGGGTGAAAATGTGGGGAAAAATGTCTGCTTTAGGAGGTGAAAGAAGAAATACACATGTGTTTTTGGTTTCAGGAAAGAGCTGTTATCTGCTTGTCAATGGTAGGGATGGAATAAACTAATTTAAAACAGATTAGGGGCTGGGTGGAAGGTAGACAAGGTTGTACTAAAGAATTGTATCACTTAATCACACCATTACAGAAAACATATATGTTATTTGTATAAGACTGTTTTTAGAAGTTGCATTTTTTTTTGCAAGATCAGAATATATCATGCTTTAACATTTATAATTGAGGGTTTCTTCCAGCAAGATTACTGACATTTATGGTTTTTTTGTGAATAGTGTCACAACATCAATATAAGATTTAAAACAATTACTTCTACATTACACTGTGAAACACAGCACAGTGTTTCTTAAATCAAAAAAAAAAAAACAAAACACAATTTTCCTGTGAAACTCAGAACTGTAATAATAATACTAGGATGAACATAGAGCCCTTCAGAACAAAACTACTATCTCCGCATAGGGCTACACCCTTAACAGATGTACCAAGATAATTGACTAAACTTTGCATTATGCTTTCTCCTTAAATGGGTATTGTGGTTTAACCCCAGCTGTCAACTAAAGCCTCACACATCTGCTTGCTCACTCCTCCCAGGTGGGATGGGGGAGAGAATCAGAAGATTAAAAGTGAGAAAACTCTCATAGGTTGAGACAAAGGCAGTTTAACAGGGAAAGCGAAAGGAATTGATTCACTACTTCTCATTGGCAGGCAGGTATTCAGCCATCTCCAGGAAAGCAGGACTCCATCACATGTTAATGGTTACAAGGGAAGACAAATGGTATCACTCTGAACATCCCCCACTTCCTTCTTCTTCCCTATCTTTATATGCTGAGCATAACATCCTATGGTGTGAAGTATCTCTTGGGTCAGTTGGGGTCAGCTGTCCCAGCTGTGTCCCTTCCCAACTCCTTGAGCACCTGTAGCCTGATTGCTGGTGTGATGATGTGAGAAGCAGAAAATAGCCTTGTCTCTGTGTAAACACTGCTCATAGTCAGCACAAATTCAAAATGCAGATGCATCCTACCTACTGAGAAGAAAATAAACTCTACCCCAGCCTAAACCAGCACAATGGATGAACTTCCACGTTTTGTTTTAAAGCAGTTTTCTTTGCTATTCACAGAGAGAATACTTACTCTGCTGGGCTCCAAGTTTCAATGTTAAACTATCCTAAAATTATTGTTGGTTTAACAGCAGCATCAAAAAAATAACAAAACAAAAAAAATGGCAGTATGAAAATGCATACATTTCTGCTCTCATGACTAGAATTAGGATAAATGTTTTCCTCTAATCTGACAATTACAAGAAAAAAAACCCACAACAATTATATCAGGGAAAGTTTTGCTACTAGATTCAACATGGCTTCTCAAATGTAAATATAAACTAGGGTGAGAACAAACCAGCATTGACTACCTTGCTGCTGGATGTAGCTGACAAAAGTTTTTACAATATAAAAAGATATCTGATTCAAATATGTAAAACAATTCAGCTCACTTGCAATGGGATGAATCCTGCATTTCCATCTGGTGCAGACTTCAATAAGAGGTTGGGTTTTTTTTCCCCTGAAATTAGAAATTGATATCAGGCTGCCTGCACTCTAGTCAGTCTTGCACAAGCAAATAGAATGAGAATTACTCAGTAAGGTTACTCCTTCCTGCCTTGTGTAACACACAGACATAAAGAAGTTACCACATGCCAGGAAGAAAATGGTATTTTAGCATTCCTGTAGCACTGATTATCATGGAATTACAGAGTCATTTAGGTTGGAAAAGACTTTTAAGATCACTGGGTCCAACCACTAACCCAGCACTGAAAAGTCCAGCACTAAATCACGCTCCCAAGCACCACATCTACACGTCTTTTAAACACCTCCACGGATGGTGACTCAGCCACTTCCCTGGGCAGCCTGTTCCAGTGACTGACAACCCTTGCAGTGAAGAAATTTTTCCTACTATCCAACCTAAACCCCTGTTGATACAACTTGAGACTGTTTTCCCTTGTCCTGTTGCTTGTTACCTGGGAGAGGAAGCCAAACCCCACGTTGCTACAACCTCCTTTCAGGTAGCTGTATAGAGCAGTAAGGTCTCCCCTCAGTCTCCTTTCTTCCAGGGTGAACAACCCCAGTTATCAGAGCTGCTCCTCATAAGACCTGTGTTTTAGACCCTTCACCATCTTCATTGCTCTTCTCTTGACATGCAATAAGACCCTCCCATACTTTTTACAGGATTTCAGCAAGCACATTTTGGCTGAACCAAATGGTATCTTGGATTCCATCACACTCCAAGGACAAAGGTGAAGTATATCCAGCACAGGGCAGATTAGGGTCAGTGAGAATCACAGCCACTACAGATTTACTGATTATAACCCAAAAAAACGAGACCTTTAAAACATTCAGTCATTGTGTGCTATCTGTTCACAAAAGTGCTGCAATCAATGTATATATTAAGTTTAAAGCTGCTACTGTTTTCTTTTAATGCTGATTGCTGAAAAATAAATTTGTATACAAGTATAAAACCAGACCAATAAAACTTTTAATCTGGTTCTACCCTAATATGTTTGGAGTTTTTTAAAAATGGTTAAGAGGCAGAAGGCCCTGATTTTTGTCTCTTCTGCTGGATTTGCAACAGGGCAAATAACTTATGAAAATGTAAATAATATATCCATAAACTGAAATTAAAGAGGAAAGCTTGATCATTAATTAATACTTGTTACTGATATACTGAAATGAAAAGAAGCCTTTGGTGCAAAATATATGTTATATTTCTGCAATAGGAATTTTTATTCCTGATGTACGGATCACCATGGTCAATTGAAAGATTAGCAGTAATTTCAGCAGAATCACAGAATAGAATAGAATAAAATAGAATCATTTAGGTTTGAAAAGACCTTTAAGATCATCTAGTCCAACCGTAAGCCTAACTTTGCCAAGCCCACCAAGTAGTTGCAAAGCAAACTTTTTGTAAAGCCCCTCTCATTATCACTGTCATTCCTGTGCTCCTTCACAGAAAGGTCTCGGTCAGATAAGACAGGCAGTAAGTTTAGAATGAGGTGAAGTAGGAATGAAGAAAGATTTACCCTCATGGTTTGTCATTCAAGTCTATAGTTAAGTGCTTAAAAAAGAACACTTGCCAGCTGTAATAGATCTTTAGGAACCTTAACACAGATAAATTATAAGATTATCTGCAGTGCAACATTACTGTGAAGTACACACCATGTATTTAACATATTGTCTGAAATGTGACTCCATAGGGAAAGAATATGATCATCAAATGCAAAGGAATTGACATCGCTTAGGAGATTTTAATGGCTTTTTAAAATTTCAAGATGTAACTACGTTTGTAAGGTTGATTTTATTTGTTTTCCTTTTTTTTTTTTTTTTTTTTTCTCCCAATTTGGGTGAGAATAA
>NDXB01003139.1:19407-56983 GCA_002631895.1 Agapornis roseicollis
TTTTTTTTTTTTTTTTTAATGAACTATTTAAGTATAGCAGTAATTATATCTTGATCTTTAGCTATAAGGCTTAGCTGCCAGTTGGTACATATTTGGTTTCATTAAAGCATATAATTTTCATTGTATCATGTATTAGGGATGTATTATATGTTGGTACAGGATATCATGTTCTTACTTTTAATGTAGCAACTCCAAAGATTTCAATTATATATGCAATACAGTAGATATTTTCAACTTACATGAGAGTATTGTGTATAGTACTCCTGTCACTATAACCACAATACTGCTAACACAGCACACTAAGTGCTTCCTTCTTTGTAGCCATATATGTTTATTTATTATCCACATCTACACTTGTCTGAGAAAAAAAGATACTATTCAGTAAATGCAGTTTGTTTGTTTTGTGATAAAGGTTGCACAGAACTCACTTTATTTCTATTCTTTTATCTATACTGCATCAAATCAGGAAGTCTTGAGTTTAAAAATATGTTGTAATTCTAAAGTATAGTTTTGACACAGTATGTCTTGCTAGTTTTGATTTTTACTGATAGTGAGCAATATATGATATAAAGATATATCTGTTGCTTTCTGATGATAAACCTGTGTGTGTTCTGATGAAAAAAGAAGAAAGAAGCAAAAAAGCAAAGCAGATATTTTAATTTGGATAAACCTGCAGAAGAAGCCTTTCAATACCAGTGGGATTGTTCTGTAATTGCATCATTTTGGATGTAGCTTAATATCTCTTTTTCTTTTCTCTAATTTCCCTCCCCCACTCTTTTATCCTTTATCTTTTGTCCCTTTTTCCCCCTCAGTCACCTGTTCTGTATGTAAATATTAAGCTATATGTTATATTCAGGCCGGATCTGTTACTTAAATAAATGGTGTAAAATGTCTGCAGATTAATATACAAAAGATAAAAATAATGTACATATGAACACATATATATATGTATGCAGGCAGGAAATTTTTAGAGGAGACATTGTGTATTCCCATTTTCATTTGCATGAATCATCCTTACTGTTTTGGTGTCATTAGGACAGCTCAGGGAAGTCTGTATGAGTCATGTGAATTAGAGCTTGCACAACTGGGACATTTGTATTTTTGGTTTCTGCACATGAACTGAACAAGTGTAGGTCTTGCTGAGAAGTAGCTGGGTTTGGTACACAATATCACTCTATATAGAATCAGTGACCATATGTAGATAGAGGATACTTACGATGTGTTCTGTTCATCTATTTCTATTGTCAGACTTCGGGATTTTGACACAACACATATACATGTAATCTCATTTTTAGCAAAGCCTGAGAAAGAAAATTGCCAGTTTTAATGCTGATGTTCGTTAGAAAATTATGTTAATCTTAAAATTGTATTTTAAATTAAATAAATGTATAATTAAATATCTTAATTATTAGGAAAAAAAAGAAATCAGAATAAATCAGAAGTCTGTCATCTCCATACCAGTGAATTGGAAAGAAAGCCAAAGATGTAATCTACCTAGAATGCGGGAAGTGCAGTACCACCTCTTAGTGTTTTCTCAGCAGCATGTCTGGATGCTGAGCTTTACACAAGGTGACTAAACCCACCAGTATTTTAAAAAGCATCTCTCCAATCCATTCTTCTAGTAGAAACATACTTAAAGATAAGTGTGAAGCAGCTTGTTCATTGGTGTTAGTTTCTTTTTGTGTCTCTGTATGTGTGGTGGTGATAAATTTGTAGTTCCACAAAGCATTTTTCTGTTTCACATATTTTATCACGTAAATTGTGAATGTGATATTTTTTTTTTATTTCCTTCTTAGAAATATGTGCCGGGGCCTTCAAAATTAACAAAACCTATAGATTTACATTTTATTAAGTGTGAAAATTCAGCTTAGAATGTCAAAGTAGATACTGATCATAAGGAATTTCACTGAAATAAATAAGCATTGTAGAGGTTCTTGCCATCTTTCATTTTGCAGTGATGCTATTTTCAGAGCTGCATTGCTCATACCCTGCAAAATGATTTTATCCAAGAATTCAGCTGCTAGAAAGAGAGCTGGAGCTTGGCAGCACATTAGTCTGAAATGTATTCATTGTTAAATAGAAGGCCTGTTGTACAGATCTTAAAAATATTTATCTAGCAGAGCATTTTAAATTGATGGAAGCATGGTCAAATTATTATTACTTTAATCTTAAGTAGCAAAGAAACAAATCAGACTACAGTTGTCTGCTGATAATTGTGATCTGACATGCTTATGCCTTTATTCTTTCTTCTGTGAGAATCCTGCAGCCAAGGTAGTGTAATCTTCTGGACCAATGTTCGACTTAAACCCCTGTGAGGTAGGGGTTACAGTTTAGGATTGTTTTGGTAGTTTAAGAGAGAAATTATTTATTCTCGCTATTGTTGACCATATTCGAGACAGAACTGGGCCTCATACTGTTTTGTACTTTTTTTGCAGTGCATGGTGTATATGAGCTTTTGATCCCTGTATGCTTGGGATGCATGTTTTTTCGAGCACTTACCAAGACCTTAGTGACAACAGTGGACACTGTGGACAGCAGAAAATGTTGTTTTCTAGTGCCTATTTAAAATATCTTTTTATAATAGAAGAAAAAATTTACCGGAACACACACTGGAATCAAACTTTTGGACCATAGCTATAATTTGGGAAAAACAGGTGCTGTACTTCATGATGTCTTCTACAAATGCTGAATCAGATTTGTTGATAGAAAGAATGACAACTTAGTGTCCTTGGTGTCCTGGTAAAACATATTTAGCACCTTGAAAGTACACAGAACTTAAGAGGTACAAAATAATAACTGCATTTCTGCACCCTCTTCTGGGAAGTACCTGTGTGTCATGTCTTAGATCACTCTTAGCTTATTCTTGCATCAGCTTTTTTATGCCATTTGCAGCTGCTGCAATACAGGTATCAATGAATAGTTACATGATTTGAATTTGAAATTGCAGCCTGGTTTATTTCTCTTGTCACATCTGTTAAATAGCCTGAACCCACTTAACTTTTCTCAAACATATATCAGGCAGTGCTTTGTTCTGCAGCATCAGACCAAGAGCTAGATTTTGTGTCAATCAGTCCTTACTACAGCAAATTTGTCATTGCTGCTACATAGTGTTGTGATTCTTCTTTCTCTCCTGATTCCCAATAGTAAAAGAGAATTGGAATCAGTATTGCTTGCAGAATATGATTTTTATGTCAAGCAGTAAGTATTGTGTAAAGCACGCAGTAGCAATGCACGAGTGGCTCACGCTTAGGGTGCAGATCACCCTCAGCTGCATTTATACTTCAATAATTGGTTGGATACTTGCAATTAAGGGCCAGACTATGCTGCTTCTACCCTGAAATTAAAAAGCCCTGTTCCTGTTCTCTGAAAAAGAATATTCAGGAATGATGAGATTTTAAAAATATGTCTCAGCACTTTTTAATAGCTAAAAATTAATGGCATATGCCTGAAGCTACTCAGCTCAAGAGGGATTTGTCTTTGCCTCCTCTAGTACTTTCCAAACTCTTTTCTGACCTACTCTGCTTCTAAGCAAACTCAGTGTTTCACACCTTCCTTCCTCCCAGACTTAATAAGTTTTCAGGGTGAAATGTAAAATAGACTCCCTCTTTCACAAGCACACTGTGATGAGAATATGGCTCCCGATTTGGTAATGTTGCACTACTGATATTAGGGAAAGGACTGTGGGTTTTTGCTGCTGTCCCTCCTTGTAAAACCTTTCTCTGTGCACCAGCAGCAAATCGATGACAAAGAGCTGAATTTCTGTTTCTTGTATAATCTTTGCTATTTGTTTACTAAGATTCTAACAAGTTTCTGAAAAAGATTGACATTATTTTGCATCAACAAATCAGCAAGCTTTTGCAGTTAATTACAGTAATTCAAAATCAGACTTTTTTTAATCTGAAGCAGGCCTGAAATATCCATGGAATGGGAATGTGAAGTCATAATATTGTTGACTTTATAATGTTTTATTGGATTTTCACCATCTTTTTAAATTACATTCTCATTCCCTCTCTTTTCAGAGTCAGTCAGGACAAGAACTGTAGTCTGACTTTGTAGCAGAACTTCTTTGTAGTGACTTAAAGCATTTTTCTTTTTTGAAATCTCTGTTTCTCTAGAGCCATGAATCTCAAGCCAGGGATGCAGAGAGAAGGGAATTTCTTTAAAGAATGTGTCCTGTGGATCATATGGGCTAAGAATAATTTTTGGCACAGCAGTCATCTTTAACATAAATGTGTATATTGGAGCAGTGGTCCTTTTTTCAGCCCTTATGCTTACAAAGCTTCAGTTGAAGTCTAAGAGCAAAGACTCTGAAATTTATCCATTATAATAAGTTCTGATTCACTTCTGATCTGATTTGCAAAGTAAATGAGAACACAAAAGAGTTGCTGAGTCCACAGTCTAGTTTTTGTAGCAAGCGGATAATAAATCACATTACTTTTATTTAAAGAAGAAAAATTAGACTCAGTTCATCCAAACAATTTTCTAGCTCAAGTGCTCCTATTTCCCTTCTGCAGCTCCCCACTAGAGTAGTCCAAAACCTTAAAATGTTTCCTAGCAAGATAATCTGTCTCTCGTCTATCTTTACTGGGATTCTTACTGTATTTTGCTAAGCATGGACTAAATCTTTTAAGTAAGCATAAAAATAGAGCTATTAAAGTTCTCTGAGTAAGGGTGGCAGGACTAAAACCTACATTAAGGCATGTTATTTTTCTCAATCGTCCCTTTAAATACTGTGCTGTATTTTCTTTTTCTGCACTAAGGTAGTCTTAAACAAACCCATGAGAGGGAAGTTTCCTTTGCTCCTGCGTAGGGTAGAAATTTGCCGCACCAGGCTTGTGTTTATTCATGATGGGAGGAAACTGATTCACAGCGAAACGTTTTGAGTCTGAGCTAGAATTGTATTTGTTGGTACTGCAGGAAGGATGAAAGTAATGAAAAATAAATGACCAGATGCATGAATTACGAACTTAGGGTGTTTTACCGTTCCTTCCCCTGTTCTTATGGGTGAATATCTTAGTCCTGCATATGTAGATCCATTATCCCATTAGACTCATCAACATGCTGAGAGATAAGTTCACCAGTCAATTAAGAGGGAAGTTTTGATTTGATATTCTGATGTGGACTAGTGGGAAAAAATGGTTTATTTTACCTATTGCTGAAAGAACCGTCATTGTCCCCCAGTGTGAATTTGAATATCTGGTAGAGATCTTGTGGATCCTAAATACAGCCCTACACTTGGGAGGCAATACACTTTACTTGGGGAATGCTCTACCCTATGAGATATGTTGATATCCTGTTTTGTCAGTTTAATCCAGAAGTATGGTGGCTGGCTTCTCACAGAGACATTAATGTATATGTTGCTTTTTTGCAGTATATGGCTGATTTCTTTGAGTAGGTTGAATTAGAATAAAATATAATACTTAGCATACTATTCTTCAGTATTTAAGTATTTAGTTATTTAAGTATTTAGAATTAAGTTATTTAAGTGTTTAGAATAATTTATGCAGAAGTTATTGAATATCCATGTTTTCCATTAGCTTCATATGCAGTTTTATTCTTTTTATATACGGATGTAATAAGTTCATTAGATTTTATTTCAAAGACAGGTTAAAGTGGAGAGACACACATGTAGGTGAGAGAAGATGGAAATAGAGTGGAGTGAGCAATGAGCTTTCTTGCAGCATCATCTTCTGTGTAAAGTTACCCTCCTTAGGATGGTTAGCTCTGTGTGTATTTCCTAATGCAGCAAGTTTTTCTTGACCTGAGACTTCTCTCATAAGTTAATTCAGTGGCACTTGAAAGAAAGAAGGAAAGAAAAAAGAAAAGCAAAAGAATAGAAATAAAAGAAATAATGGGCTTTTTTTTTAGTTTACTTTTATTTAATCAGAAATATTCTGATTTTGTTTGCATGATGTGTCTATCTTGGCTGAGTTCTTTATTGTTATATGTCTTTCTATTATTATCTGCTTCCCTTTATCTGCCTTGCATTATTTCTTAAGTTTTGAACCTTACATTTCCACACTATTTTCTGTCAGTAAAATAGGAAACTGCAGTATTTTACCATTTGGTCAGGCAAGGGTTTATTGTCAAGATTAATTTGTTAGCTAATGCCTCTGAAGCTGTCTGTAGTTGATAAGTGTTTTTAAGCTGTTAATCCTTGTTTATTAAGATGTATTTTTGCTTTATTCCCACTTTACCTCAGAAACTTTCATGAGCAAACCTTTCCTGGATGGGTAATGTCTCTGGTTTATCTGATTCTCAAAGGTTTGGGGTTTCTTCAATAGAATCTCTGTAGAAAAGGTGCTATCATATCTGCTTCTTTTGGTAGCTTGAGATCTGGGGAGCTAGAAGAAGTTAATCCCACAAGCTGTACTTCTTGGATGTACGCAGATTGAAAAACATAAGCTTGACAACATTTTTAGAAACTTAACAGGAGTCAGCAAAAATCTGCAGACAGTATTATGAACAGAAGCCAGCGTATCTGACTCATGCCAATGCTGAGCACTAGTTGCACGCCTTCACCACATTGCAAATGGTTATTCTCAATGTCTGAAATCAGTTGGAGCTGTAGATTCCCAATTTATCTGAAATTTGTACTATATTTGTACTTTTTAGTTAAAACAGAGAGAATAGGTGGGTACAATACTAGCCAAGGGTTCATGTCACTTGAGTGGTTTTCATTAACCTGATCTATCCGCTTCTTTCGCAGCCCTGGGTACAACTGATTTTGCTCCTTCTGTTCCCATTGACACCCCAATTGTCATCTTGCTTCAATAAATGTGTTGTATATTGTAAGGTGTCCTGTTAGAAAAATATAAAAGTATAAAAGTACATAATTAAAACTATTTAGGTGGTCTGGCATCAACTTATTTCCAGTTTTGGACTAGTAGCATGCTTAAGATGATCAGTAGCAATCACTGGTTACCTGAGAATCACTGAGATTTCAAGCAGGAGTAACAGAGTTTCCCCTGCAATTATTTTGACTTGCCACAAACAGTGACAATGAAGTGTAGCCCTTACAGTTCGGTGGTTTTTTTGTTATTTAGCAAGGTAGTTTTCTTGCCTTAGCAGCTTCTTGGATTAGATTTTTATCTGTTGTGAATGTATTTTAGATTGTGTGTGTAGATATATAACCTGGAAGAGGATCGCTAATATGTACAGGACCATGTTTTAAGGAGATTTCACTGTACTGCACTGATGGGGAATAGCTATGTTGTAACTGAAAGCAGAACCTGGTTCTTACAGTCACTTTTGACTGATCAGAAATGCACAAAGGATTAACTGGTTTGTTGCATGACTAAGTATGTCTCAGGATATACGCTGAATGTCTTTGGAAATGATTAGGTACCCAATTTCATCCTTCTTTGCACCAGTGTCATTTCAGCAAAATGAGTATCGGTCCTGTATCACTTAAATTCTGAGTGCAAGGATGAATCCACATAAAATAATTTCTCTTTAAACACAAGCAGTTTCCATCACAATGGGATGAGTCATCACTGCCAAGGCCTGATTGTAGAAATTATATAAAATAAAATGGAAGACATGACTGTATTAGGCTGTACAAAGGGGAATAGTAAGATATCACAAAGAAACCATGCATGATATCAGAAGTCTTCCCTTTAAATGATAAGCTCTAATGCCACTTCATTGCCTGTGCCCGACTGAAAAAGTACCCATGTAAAAAAGAACTACTTAATGTGCAGGAGGGCACTGAAAAATGTTCCTCCAGATTAAGAACAAACCCAATTTTCTACAGGTATGGAATTGTAATGAAGAAACAGTTTCCTTTGCAAAATACTGCAACATTTAATAATGCGCAGGGTAACTGTAAGTGGCTTTTGCAGATTTTCTTTTTTGTATTTTCTTTTTTTTTTTTATAATTAGTTCTAGAGTCCAATGCTTCAATTTAGAATGATAGGAATGATAAAGTCATTTATTTCAATCCCTCATTATGCACAACCGAATAATTCATTCATCTGGCATGAAATCTTGATTTTTCAGGTAATTCAGTTTAAAACCAGCAAGAAATTTACAGGCACACTTTATTATTTCTTTTTATTTATTTTTTTTTTCCTTCCAATGAGGTTGGGTTTACTGTAAACATGATGTTGGTTTGCTATGTGGACATGAGGTGACAGTCTGATATGATAGCTGAAGTACTTGGCCAGTATCTTTAGTCATCTGCAATGTGAATGTTCCTCGTATAGATACACTCTTCCAGTCTGCAAAATTAGGATTAAAGTACCCATCACTTCCTCATGTGAATGGTGAGAGATAAGATTAACAAATGGCTGTAAAGTAGGGGATGCATAGAGCGATACTTTGCTTGCAAATATTTTGCTGATAGTGATTTTTCCTTTCATAAATCCATTTACTTGTAGAATAAAATACTTTTATGGCCTGCTAGGAAGTTTTGAACAAAAATGTTGAGTTATTGTAGATATTCTTGCTTCTACAAACACTTTATGTATTCAGTAGGGATGCTTTCAGTTTCACAACCACAACATTCTTATCACAAATATTTGTGATAAAATATTTTGTTCCACATGTCTGTTTACCTAAGGCTCTGTTTCTTGTTAGCGAATAGTATCTTACCGTTGTCCCATTACTCTCCACAGGAATAATCTCTTTATAGAATAAAGTGCTGGTCAGTCTTCAGAACGACCCTAAGTTAAAAGTAAGTTACCAGCTGTAAAGCTATCCAATTGTAAAGCTAAATGATTGAAAACTAGTAAATGCAAGATATTAAAATTGCCTTATGGCCTTAAATTGTTCTCCTTATCCATCTTCATTGTGATCCTGTCTTCAGTTACAAAACTCAACCATTATTTTTTCTCCTGGAAACATGTTTCATTGAAGATATGAAATAGGTAACACAAAGCCAGAATTATTTTTACTTGTACTTACATATTAAAATGTAGCTGAATTCTTACTTCAGTTATTTGGCTTTACAGCTTTTATGATTTTGACTTAATAAGAGGGGTTTTCTATAATTATTCAAAATGTGAGACTAGCATGACAGGTGGAGACTGTGGATAACTTTGGTAAAACTTCAAAGGACATACCTTGTCTCTGGCAATGAAAACTTAGTAATAACTTCCACTACATGGGGAGATTGCAGAAGCATCTGCCTCTGAGAATTGTAAGTAAGGTATTAGCTAAAAGTTATTCTTTGAACCCAAAAGCTATGGCAAAGATGATACCTTACAAAAATAAATGTTTTTGAAATATGTTTGGATGTTTCTTATTGCTTGGACATTGTTTCACTGTGCAAAGAGAAATTGCTGGCCGATCTTTTGGTTTTATGCTGTATGACTTTAGTAAATGGTGCAGCCCTTCACTGTGTGTGAGTTATTTCCTAGCTGGGACTTTTCATTAAAATTAACACACAGGAAGTATCAGTGGTATACCACAGAAACCCTGACCATTCTGGTTAGCTATATAACTTGGAACTCATGCTTCTTGTGTGTCTAGCTCTTCATTTAATCTTGTGATTTTAGGAGCAGTCATATCCCAGTTTAAAAGATCTCACCAATACCTGAAATTTTACATTACTGGTGTACCAGATCCAAATGTCATATAGTGACACTTAATGACACGTATTTGGATAGAACTTATTCAAGGCTTTTTAATAGGCTAATAGATAACCTACAAACTGGGGATCATCTGCAAGGTGACTCATTCAAAGACTGCTTAAAATAAAGTAGTTCTTCATTACTTACAATGAAATATTCCTAAAAATCTGCAAAGTAATAAAGCAACACTTTTTTACTTTTTTTTTTTTTTTTAAATTTCCAGTACTGTAAGTGTATTCAAACTAATTAAATAAATACATGATAGGCAAACATAGACTGTGTGAGATACACAGCTTTATTGAATTCTTGTTCTAATTTTACAGTAATTTAGATTGATTCCAGTTTGTGGTTTGTTACTATGTGATTTAACAGGGACCCACACCCTCCATGCAACATTTCTTTCACCTGGGAGAATTGGATAATGAGCTAATGAAAGTTTTGTTGGCTGCTAATGCTGTCCATTTTCAGAATGGAGCAATTACACAATCTTTTTCACACTTGGTGTCTATCTAAATAAAATCAATGCAAAAATAAGGGCTATTTACAGTGAAGTATCCTTATTTTACATTGTATGTGTAATTCTCTGAGAGTCTGAATGCTGAAATTACACAGTAAAAAAGAATCTCAGAAGCTTTAAAACCAGTAGTTTAATGCCCACCTCATTTTTCTCTAAACTGAAGTAATTCACCACTATTTGTCTGCCTCCATACAAATATAATACCTTACCACTGCTATGCTTAGGTTTTGGAAGAAAAGCTCATTCTATGCATCTCAAAACTAGACATGGTTTGAATTCACATGGTTTTAGTTTTAAGTTAGGGCTGGATTAAAGATTTCAAGCTATTTATTAACAAAAATAAAACAGGAATTTGAAGGTCTGGTTTTGTTCAGTTTTCTCTTTGATCTGTGAATTCTTCTAAAGGCCATAGAGAATTGTGTGGACAGTGCTTTCAAAATGTAATACATCGTGTGAGTGCTGATTTTTTGCTGTCTGCTCTTCTGCGGTTTTTTTTTGTTTTGTTTTCTATTATTCCTGCTTTTATTCTGCTATCCAAGTAAAGTCTGAGTACAGATTACAATTAGAATTATGGTAAAGATGAATGTCTGCTTCACAGACTTTAACCTACAAATTAAGGTAAGGAGAATTCAGATTAAATACGCACAATGCCTTGACAGTGCAACCAAGCAGCTTGCAGATTCATCCTCAAAAATGTTTTGTGGTGCTTATGAACTGTTAAACTTCTGAATTTGTGCTGAATAGAAATCTGAAGGAGCAAAAGCTGTCTCCTCTATTTGGAAGCTGAATAGTACATTTCCCATTGCTTATTTTCTTTCCAACTCTTATATTATTAAAAACCAACCAAACAAAAAAAGAACCAAAATCAAAACCCAAAACATAAAACTTTTCAATTTTTGAGTTAATGTAGAAGGTAAAAGTATGGAATGGTGTCATAATGACTCTCAGTATAACACTTCTACTTTCGACTTTAAGATTTTGGGATCAAGTACTGCATTAGCTAGTTCATCTGAAGGAATTATCTCTAGATGACTCTGATACAATGTGTTCCCTTCAAACATTCAAGGTCAGGTTGTACAGGGCTCTGAGCAACCTGATCTGTGCAATGCAGAGGGGTCAGACAAGATGACCTTTAAAGCTTCCTTCCAACTCCAACTACACTGTGATTATAAGATTCTCTATTTCTTACTTGATTTTTTGAAGACTTCTTTCAGTAGAAGTTTTGTGGGTACTTTAAAAGGCTTCTGTATATGACATCTTTGCCAATCCATTCCAAAGAAGTACTGTGATAATGAGTTATGTTCACTTTTGTCTTAGGTTACATCTTTTAATGAAATTAAGCTTAGCCTTTGTGTGTATTGGGACAAAATGCTATGGGACAAAATAAAGCTAAAACTGCATGGAAACAATCTGTCATCCCCAATTTTTGTGTGGTGGTAGAAGAATTTTAAATTCTTATGAAATCATGTACAGAAAGGAATCAATCACATCATTGGTTATCTCTGATGCATTCCTGAATATAATTTCTAATATGGCTGAATTTATTGTATACAATTAAATTTAACATGTGGATGATGCCGTATCTCAGACCAGGTCACTGAGCATTTCTCTGTAAGCACCTCAAGCATCAACAGTATATGCACTGTATATGTGTGTTTCTGTTCTTACTAGCACAGTACTTAGGAGCTCCAGTCAAGAAACAAATCCTGTATTATTATGAATTCTGTATAACAGAAGCTTATGAGGCAGAGATCTTTACACAGAAAATTTGGCATGGAAACAGCATCCCTACTAATAATAAAGCAATATAGTTTATGTCTCCCAGGGGATTTCTCTGATAATATCTGTAGGGAAACAAATAACAATAGGGGTAGTATTATGTATACTAATGTGTGTACACCTCTAACATGATGCAAGACAGCCAGATCACTTTCTATATTTTTCTTCTTCTGTATGTTCATTGCTTTTATCAATGTTGGACAGACATACCTGCAATGCAGGCAGACAACCAATGGTTTTATGGTTCAGTACCCAAGAGAATGGTATAAACTCTGCCATAGGTGACACCATTAGTGATAGATAGGACAGAAAAATAATTTGCTCAATGCTTATTAAAAGGTTCATAGTCTTTTGTAGATGGATATTGCCACCCTTTATGACTTAGTGAAACCTCATAGATCTATTTTAACATTCTTATCTTCCAGATGCTTTTGCATGTAAGTATTTCTGGACAGTCCAGTTTACTACAAATAGCAAACAAAATATTTGTAGGACTGGCCACAGATAGTTTATTATAGGAACTGCTCCATTAATGTATTTACGATACATCTAGTATGGTCCCATTCTGTCTTCAGACTATGGTCAGTTGAAGAGACTTAAATTTCTGTATCTGAGCTTCAATGATTTTTTGACAGATGTTCAGGCTGTCGTCCTTGTATGAATACACTGGAGTTGCATTGGTTTTGATGGGAGTAGCCTGTGATAGGTTTGAACTGTTGGTACACACTTTGCCTTATTTCTGTGTTCTAGCATTATTATTGATACTATAGAGCAGCATTGGTACTGCCCCATTACAGTGAGGTATGGTAATAGCCAGTATGATATTCTGTAACTGCAGAATTACAAATGACTGAATATTAATCTGCACAACATCCAAAGAAAAAAGCATTAAGCTCATCAAAAATATAAACTATACTTTAAATGTAAATTCATAAATTGCTAGTAACTGTGTGACCTTAGGCATATCACATGGTGATCTTTGCCTTAGCTAGCCAGTTTGAACTGTGGAAATCATAGTGTCTTGCTCTGGATCTGATTTCCATCAAATATTGAATCATTTAATCCTTTGTCATTTAATCTGTGGAGGAAATGCATAGATTTAGATTGCAAAATTTATGCTGACATCAGTAAAGCCATAATTTTGCCCTCTACAGTATTCTGTAGAGCATAAAAGTTATTTCTGTGACATGAAGGTATGCAGAACTACTATATGCATGTGTTGATCATATACAGATTTCCTCTGTGTGCCTTTAGTTCTTTATTGAGCTGAATGTAAATTCATTATCTTCCATGTTTTTATATTCATTTGCCTCTTGCCTCTGTGTAATTAAAGTTAAAGCTTTAGTTATGTACACTCAGCAGATGAGCTAAGTGTAACTACTGACTAGTGGTTAACACTAGTAGTGGTAGGCAAATAGGGTTACTTTTAAGAAGATTCAGAGTTCTTTGTGCAGTTGTTGTCTGTTCTATGTGTCTGTCCAAACTGAAGCATCCAACATTTATGAGTATTTAACATCTTTCATCAGGACATTTTCTCTCATCTGAACATTTTCTCTCATCCAAACATGCACATCATTAATTTTTAAGAAATAAATACACATTTCATCTGCTATTGATGGGGAAAAAAACCCTCCTTTTTTGTTTGCTTTCTGAGAAAGTAATAGTTACTGAAACTTAAATTAAGCTTGGCCAGTAATAGGTATCTTCTGTGCAACACTGGGGAATACTTAAAGGCCATTTGGTTTCCTTTTCTGAAAAAGAATGCAGGGAATATGATGGTGAATCAGATATTTTTTAAAGGTTACTTGGATTGTTATGAGTCAGGGAAGGCGGATTGAAATTCATCTTCTTTGTTTAGGAATTGCCATGTGGCATTTAGAAAGGGGTATGTGTGTAAATTTAAATAGCATGATGTTCCCTACTTCCCCAGCAGAGCTGTTTCTTTATCCCTTATCTGTATAAACCCCAACATTTCTTCTTACTTTGAGATCAGAACTTGAATGGAGTGGTGCAGCTCAGGTGAAGGAAGGCAGCATCCATGTGCTGGAAGCAAGCTTCTGTTAGGGCTGGGTGCCCTTCCATTTGAAATGCAGTGTTGTTTTGCTATATAAAACAAAGAAAGGAATCTGAAGCCTTTACAATAAGATAGTTTTATTAATTGCTTGCACAGTGTTATTTAAAGAAACCTACGTGATTTTCCTTTTGTTATGTTCACATATGTGTCTACAAATCATCATCATAGAAAAAAGTGCTGTCAGATTAGCAAACGGAGAGCAGCCTGCATTCAGGCAAGTGCCAATCAAAGCCAGAAAGCCCACTTCCAGTGACATTGTTGAGCACAGGGATGAATATTCACTGGACTTCACTTTAGAATGAAAATGCTACCTCAAAGGCCTTGTGCTTTCAGCCGAGGAGTGGCAGGGAAAGGGATCCACCTGAGGAGTACAGGTTTGACACAGTTGGACCACATCCAGCTTTGAAAATCGCTGAGGCTTCCTGCGGGAAGCCAGAGTCTCTGATAACTAATGAGGTCCATACCATGTTTGGAGTGTGCGCTGACAGCATGTCACAAAGCAGCGGGATAATATAAATAATAAGATTTTGCTCTGTTTTCTTTATTGCTCTTTGTGACTTTTATTTTTAGCTTCTTGCTACAAGAGATGGGTCTCTGGATCGCTTGCTCTAGTGCACACACTTTCTTTTTTACTGGCTGTCTCTCTCTGCCTCTTGACAGGTGTAAAGGAGGATCCTAAATATAGAAGCCACCCATCATTTGGTTTCAGCAATCGCAAGCACTGATTTAGCATTTGTCTTAACCAGCTAAGCTCCGGAAGGGTGTTTCTTTGTTGCATTACAACCTTTCTTTAAAATTGTTAGCAAATCAGGTTATCTGTAGCGTGCAGAGCACTGTAAGCAAGAATGTCTCTGGAATGATAGTTGTCAGGAATGGCTTTTGTGATGGAAAGGAGAGAAAACTGCTTTTTAAAGAGCTCCCATATTTTAGCAATTTAGTTAATGTTGCAATACCTCATTGGGGAAAACACTGACACTAGGTATATGTGCAGTCTCTGTTTTTTAGATGAAGAAACACACTTTCAGACATAAATAACTGTACACTTTCCTGTGAAGTTTTCCTCAAGAGGAAAGATTTAACTGTAAGTGTGCTGATTAGCTGGGGTTTACCTTGCTATACAGAGAAATTAGGCATGTGATGAGAAATGGAGTTGTCCTGGTACTGCTTGTTTGTAGTGCTCAATAAAAGCAATTTTAACAGAGCAGTATGTCTCAGGATGTACCTTTATTTATGCTTTTGTGGAGGTTAGCATAGGACTTATTCTTAAAAATTAATTGGCCAAATATAATGTATTACTATTGCAAAATGTTCTAGTTGGAATATTTGGAAAAAACCAAGAGCTGTATCACTACATTAAAGATAGCTTACACATTTTCTGTTAAGCTGTAGGCAGGCGTCTCAAATTCTTTCTTTTCCTTGTTGCCAGTTGCCATTAATATTCATGGAAATTTTTCACAGTCTACAGAAAAGAGCAGGAGATCCTAAAATACAGTATTCAGTTATGACAAGTGAGTTGCTTGTGATGAAGAACCTGTTTGATACTAATTTGCTTTGATTTTTATGTTTTATGATTGTAATACACTTCTAGAATATTAAACACTGTGTTAAAGAGAAGAGCACAAGTGGAGTCAGTGCCTTTATGTGGCTTAGAAAGGCAGTAGTACTTTTCTCATGGTAGTTGTAGTGGTTACATGTGGCCTGTCTGGTTGTGAGAAATTCTGTAGCAAAATATAGCATGGGTTTGTTGTGCTTATGTAAGGGTTTATTTTGGGTAACTTGTTCTCCCTGTACTAAGCCATGAGAAACAACCTGTTCGCCTGTTTCTTTTTTCACTGCTTTATAAATTGGTGTAATTTATTGCAAGCTGCTGCCCAAGGTCTGGGATGTCTACTTTGGAGGTTGATGGAGGGTGATCCAGGTCCACAGAAAGAAGTCAGGGGGCTGCTAGGTAAAATAATAGGACTGACCTTGAGTAAAGGAAAAAGGTTTAAGGCAGACCTTGCCAAGAAAAGGCTGTTCTCTCCAGTTTGGGACAAGAAATACTGAGATAGATCTAACTTTTTTGACACAGCCTCAGGCTTTGTATGTGAAAATCCAGACTGCATCTAATGCACCTTCTACGTGGAAGCAGCTTCACATTTCACGTATCAGAACTTAAACCTGCTGAAGCCCAACATTTGATCATGAGCTTGAGGTTTTGGGCTCAAGAGAAACTGAGTATTCTTCAGTGTGAGCTCATGATCTGATAGTGACTTAAGGAAGCAAACCACAATTGCTGTAAGCTCATAGTGTAGCTACTTGAGCACAGCTTTAGGTGCAACCAGTGGCTACTACGGTAGGTAAAATATCTTCTGAGGTAGGAGACACCAGGTTGGAAGGCAGAACTGCTTGTTTAAAAATGCTTGTGTATTTAATAATTAGTTTATTTTCTTCTCAGTTCTCCAAACATATTTTTCACTCTAGCACTGTTTTTTTTTTCTAGCTGGCTAGAGACCTGGCTAGATTCTGTCTGCCTTTGGTAAATCATTTGCTGAATACAGGGGGAAGAGCATTTCTGCTGAATTTATTTCAACAGCTGTATGTTAGACAGAAGAGGTGGCAGTCTCTTAGGAGCATTGTCCTTTAGTCACAAGATATGGGAAGGGTGCTGTCTATGTGTTTCTTGTTCCACTCTTGTCCAAGACAGAATCCATGTACTCTGGTTTCACCTTTGTATTTTCATAGTCTAAATAGACTAAAATAGAATAAAATCTTGGGTCAGATGATTATTCTTTCAATTTCCACAGTTATTAGATGAGGCCTATATCAGGATTATGTGAAAATACATCAAATTTTATATCTTTAATCATAAAGTTACATGAAGCCAAAAATAGCGTTTGTTCAAGAAAAAAGGGCATTTGGATTGTGAGGGTCAGGAAACTACATTCTTAATAAAAACCTTTTCTATCTGCCTAACTGTCGATCTTTTGGTCCATCAATCTGTGTATTTACTGGGATGAAGTTGGGGATAAGAAATAATGCCTGTAACTGGATTAAGGATGTAAGAAGGTTACTAAAAGGATGCAAGGGTGCTTTGTGAGCAGAATGACTAAGATTGTTAATAAACTAGACCGACTGGTCATGTTACGTGCTTGGTAGTATTGTGCTTGAAGTCCAAATATATGGAACAAAAAGAATTACTGGGAATCTGTGGCATTTGATAAAAGTGTTTTTGCAGTGCTGCTGGTGGTACAAATTTATGTTTGTACAAATAAAGGGAGTAGGAACTCTAGAAACAGAGTTCATAACCTCTTATGCTGAAATAGTTTGTGAAGTGGTCCTTCTGTGTGCACACGTTTTGGGTACAAGGTAGGTGTACTCTCCCCTCTCTGTGCTAGCCATTAGAGCAAAAGCAGTCAGGTTGGATGAAGCACTCAGGCACTTTCAGACAGCAGAGTTACAGAGAGGAGGTATAAATCTTGAAAAAAGCAGTCAGTTAATGTTTTTCCCACAGAGAGAAGGAGCCCTTCACTGTTTTCAAAACAAACTTGTGACTAACAGCTAACTGCATAAATAGTGGAGATCTTGTATCTTGTGTGATACATAAGAAGTATCCTCTCAAGTAGCACAGTAGTCCCTTAAGCAAACAAAATGTTTACTTTTTAAAGGGCTGGGTAGTTTTTTAAATGTTTTCTTCACTTTCGTTTAATAGCACTTACATTGCCAAAATTTGCATTTAAGCTATTTCAAACCTTGTGGGGGACATAAAGTATCTTATTTCTTACAGTGAAACTAGTGTATGTCCTCATTTTTTTTTATTCTATGCCCTGCCTTTAGAGGTAATGATGAACAAAATCCTCTTATGAGGCATCTTTCCCATATTCTTAGTGCAGTGATGTTTTGGGTTTGCATCCTGTGATTCTTCATGGCAAGAGTTAAATGGAAGAGGCCAAATCCAGTGCTGTCAAAGTAAAAGGTTTAGAAAACAGATGGGCAGGATTGCGGCTTTTAGAAGCAAGGAAGAGCTGTGATCCTCATGTCTGAGTGCAAACCTACGCCATGGCAATTACATAGTATCATCTTTTCTGTCATTTCTGGCTTAGGATTTATAGGATCTCAGAACCTGTAGACCTCAGAGCCTGCCATTTTCCTTTTCTTCCTTCTTTTGAATGTTTATCTCCAAGTTTAGTTAGAACATTTAGCTTAATCCCATGACAATGATGTACAATTGCACAGCATTTTTCAGCGGTCACATCATGGTCAGAGGGCAGGATCTACCCAAATGTCACTTCTTGTGGCAAAGAGTGGCTCCAGCTATGCCATCCTGTCCCTGGGTGTTGGAGTGTAGGTACAAATCTGACAGCTGTACAGGATAGAAGATGGCAGTGGTATGGAAGGTATTGGTTGCAAAAGGCTTAGCAGGTCTGGTTAGAGGTTCATAGCTTTCTCCCATGAGCCTATATTCATATAGGCCATGAATCTCAAATGTAGTGTAAACTATGCTCTTCCTAGCAAAACCTTCCAAGAAAGGAAGGTTTTTTTTTCAGGGAAGACTTCACTAGCAATGTAGCATGAGTTGTAATTGACACCTGCTTGCTCCTGTCCTGGGGAGGCTCGTGTGCATAGCGTATGATGCTATGAAAATTACTGATGTAGAGGGATTTAGATTAGGTATTAGGAAGAAATCTTTTATAGTGAGGGTGGTGAGGCACTGGCACAGGTTGCTCAGAGAAGCTGTGGCTGTCCCATCCCTGCAAAGTGTTCAAGGCAAGGTTGGATGGGGTGCTTTAAACCACTGATAGCTTTTGTGTTTATTGCTTGGCTTGCAGACTTCCCTGACCATAGTCATCCCATTTCCAGTTCAAGAATTAATCCGCTGGTGGCCAAAGCACAGGAGTGGCAAGTCGTTAAGCAGGATGATCTTCTTAAGGGAAAAGTACATGTGCCAGAGTTGTGGCTCAGCTAAATTCTTAGTGGGGCACTTCACAGAGAGATTCCCATCTGTGTCTTGTCTAAAAACTTATGTTTTGTTTGCATGCCTTATAGCTGTAGGGATGGAATGGGAAGAATTAAAAGGATGCTTGCTTGAGGAGTTTGGCCACCTGGCAGTGTAACTACAAAACTGGGTTTTGCAGTTAGTCTTTGTAATGAGAGGTCTGTAAGATCTTATGAATCAACTGTGCTCAAATTAATCTTGGGTTATTTAATGAATCTAATCTAGATTTGTGAAATTGCTAAGAATCTAATGGTGGAAATATAAGTAACTTTGATTTTCTTCACTATATATATGCTTTTTTTCACATTAAGAAGTCAGATTCCTAACACTTATCACACAGCAGCATAAATGCAGCTTCTTATGTATGTCATTCGTGGAAGATGTGCTCACCTGTATGTTATTACGTTGCAGGAGTTTCAGTATTCCTCCCAGTCTTACAGCTCGTATAAGGACTGCCTGGAACTGCAGCCCTTGCAATCCAGAGTGGCACAGCTCTCAAAGGACAGCTGAAAAAGGGTGTCAAGACAGCACAGCTTTGTGTTCACTGCACTTCATGTGTTAACTTTTGGTGTTGCACATTCAGCTTTTTAAGGAGGTGTCAGAGATTTTTCTATTCTGTTTCCAGCAAGAGCCCCAGAGAGGATGTCTTCTGGAGCTGTGTTGATACGGTGTGGCTTAGGGCAACATGCCAAAACATAGCACTTTATAAACAGTCACCATGTTTTTAATGGTTTTCGTCAGGAGACATTTACTGCTTGTCAGAGTGTCAGCCTGACGACTGGAAGGACTGAAACACATTGGAGAATAGCAGTGTGGGCGGGACTTGTGCTAACTTCATCAGCTAGCAGTTTCCACCCATGTTTTCTAGCATTGATAACAGTCGGAAGTATTAATTTCAGGGTTACAGCCCTTCTGCAGTTCTTGAGTCTTTCAAGAACAGTGTGTCAGTCCTGGACATGGTGCAAGTGTTGGTAGTGCTGCTGGAGATCAGCCCCTGTGCAGCTGTAAGGAGCATCTGCAGATACGGCTACCTTTAAGGGATGGCTGGAGGCATTCCAATATTCTTGCTGTATGTCAGTAGCTGTCTTTCCCTTTCTTCTGCCTTCTTTCTAATGTGCCCTGTCACCTCTTATAGATGCGATCTAACTCCAGCCAGCCAGACAGTGATTCTGCTGTTGCAGTAGGCTGTCTTCTCCTGCACAAGGGATGTAAACTGGTGGAGGCGTGAGATGGGACAAACTCTGGCTGTGTCCTCGGTGCATTTGCTGTGCAACTTAGCCAGTAAAGGAAGCTGGCAGATACGATTCATGCCTGAACTAGCATGTGATGTATGAACTTGTATTTCTCAGCTACTGCTCTTGCCCAGTTCTGACATCGGGCATCATGACAAAAAGCCAATGTGGTTCTTTGTGCTGTCAGAACATATTTCTTCTCTCTTCTTGCAAGGAAAGGGTAATGGCAACGGCCTAAGTGTGCAGAGATCAAAGAACCGAGTGCTTCCTCTGGAGCCTTAGACTGGCACTTGGTTTCCTTGAGTCTTTCTTCTGAAATGGAAGTTGTCATCTTTGATGACACAGAGATGCTAAATTAATTTCAGATCACAATGCACTGAGATTTTAAAGTAGTAGGCACTATTTAAATATGTTTCATAGACTACTCTCTGTATATGTAAGATATTCTCTCCAATTCCATTATAACCAACATTTAAAGAGTTCACTGCAGAGTATATTTGTATGACACATGCTTTCCTTTGCAATGAGGAAAATTAGTTGCCCTAGCAGGAACAGTGCATTTCAGGTGTTACTGAACATAGAGATTCTCATACAAGCTGCCACATTTGCTCTGAAACCTCTCCTTTGTCTTGCAGCAACTGAAAAGATAAAGCATCTTTTCTCCAGAGATAAATATAAGCGAGAAGCAGCACTCTGCTCCATTTACACTAGGAGACAGTTGATCATAAAACTAGTGTTCTGGTACCTGGTTCTGGATTTATTTACTCTCAGCTTGTCATCTTCTTCAGCATGGAGTGGTCCTGGCAATTATTCTTGGACTGTACTGCTGCTTGCTAAAATCACAGAATCACAGAATCACCAGGTTGGAAGGGACCTCTAAGATCATCAAGTCCAACAGTCTTTTATGGATCAAGACATAGATGCCTATGAAGTCTGTTTGACAGAATGTGGAGGCTGAATTTTAGCAAAATGTATTAAATATAATGGCATTAGTGGCAAACTACTAAGAGAGCAACTCATCTGATCTGCTTGCAATTTGAATCTGAATCTAGTAATTAATTTACATATAACAAGATTTCTTTTGAAAGTAAAATCCCATGCAAAAAGGGATTTTAAAAACTCTAGCAGGCTAAAATCCTACCTCAGTGTGAGGCATCTCAATAGACTAAATGAAGACTTAATCTGTGATTCTAAGATTAACCATTATACAGTAGCATTCAGGATTTTTTTTTTTAGTGCAGAAGAGGTTTTTATTTATTTATTTTTTATGAATGCGTTGCTATGGCAGAGATTTTTATAAAAATCATGTTTATTGAATGATTGAACCATAAATGCAACTCAATTTTGGTTTTGTTTTATATGCGTTTTCTTTTTCTGGATTTGTAGATTTATCCTAAGGGGCACATTTATCACACCAATTTTAATGCTGGTTGAGATTACAATTGCACATATCTGATAGCTGAGTGTCTCAAAAGACTATACAGAGAAAATTAGAAGTAATAAGAAAATGGGAGGAAGTAAGGAGAGGGGATAGCAGTTCATTGTCACCACAGTTAAGGCATGCAAAATAATTCAGATTGGAAAATGTCAAACTAATGGGTAAAGAGGATAAAAAAAGAACAAGAGTATAGGGCCTACGACAACAAAACTTAGAAAAGACTTGTTCAACAGCATCCTGCAGAACTAAATGCAAATTCCAACACTTTTGATTTTACTGTTGTGAGGTATATCTTTAAGGCTGTGGGTTAATGGAAAACATGACTATTCAGTTTTCATAAGCCAAAATCGATGTCCCCAGTCTCAGAACATTTGAATTTCATTATCCCGTAGAAGTTGTCAAACTGTCACCTTTGCATATCCCCGAGGAAGCATAACCAGGCATTAGTCAGTCAGCCTTACACAGTCTATAAATGTGAAGGCCCAGACAGTGTATATTTTAGAGCTCTAAAGGGATAGCCCCTGAATCTGTGAAAACTATTATTGTGGTTTAACCCCAGCTGGCAGCTCAGCCACACACATCTGTTCACTCATTCCCCCCTGCTAGGATGGGGGAGAAGCAGAAGTGTGAAAGTGAGAGAACTCATGGGTTGAGATGGAGACAGTGTAACGGGTAAAGCAAAAGCTGTGTGCGAGCAAAGCAAAACAAGGAATTTGTTGACCACTTCCCATGGTCAGGCAGGAGTTCAGCCATCCCCAGGACAGCAGGGCTCCATCATTTGTAACAGTTACTTGGAAGACAAAAGCCATCAGTCTGAATGTTTCCCCGCTTCCTTCTTCTTCACTAGCTTTATATGCTGAGCATGCCTTCCTATGGTGTGGAATATCCCTGTGGTCAGTTGGGCTCAGCTGTCCTGGCTGTGTCCTCTCCAGCTCCTTGTGTACTCCTAACCTACTCACTGGTGGGATGAGGAGCAGAAAAGGCCTTGGCTCTGTGTAGGCACTGCTCAACAGTAACTAAAACATCCCTGTGTTATCAACGTTTCCAGTCCAAATTTGAAACACAGCGCCATACCAGCTACTATGAAGAAAATTAACTCTACCTCAGCTTAAATGAGTGCAATTATCTATTATAAATCCTGTGTGTCAGAAGAAATGTTTGGTATTTGAAGGGAAAGGAAAACAGAAGAAAAGAATTAAAAATGTAGAGCTGAGACTGACCTAGGGAGATATCAAGCAATTACTCTGTTCTGGAAAGATACGTAAACAGTGTCAGTACTTATTACAGGATATTTTAAATGGCATTATGGAATCAACCAGAAATACTGTTAAACAAATACTTTTCATGAAATCTAGTAATAAAGTTGTAGAGACAATTAATATAAAGAAAATATAATGGAAGTCTAAAATCATCCATTTAAACAGCATTAAGATGCTGAGAACATTCAGAAAGTAGCAAGTGAACAAACCTGACCTTGCTGCACAGTGTCTTGGAAAGTCTAGGAAAGGATTTGTGCAATGTTCCCATTGCTAATTCATTAAAGAAGTGACTTTGACGGTAGAAGATAAAAGAGTGTATAAAAATGTTTTGAGAGGAGAACTATTTAGAAACTGTTGAGAGGCAAAAGAAGGGCAGAAGAGTAACCACATTACAGGAAACAACACTCAAAAAGAAAGAAAAGAAAGTGTCTCTCATATGGAAAGACATATTTATATGAGCACCAGTACATTTTCAGAAGTGGCTCTGTTATTGTATATTTGAAGTTAGATTTTCCTAACTGCTCAGCAAGTTTGGAAAATCTACTCTGCCTACTACAAAAATGCAAGGGATTGGTCAATTTGATATGAATTAATAAATAGAATGTATCCAAAGCATGGGCTTTTGAACTGGCCTGTGATAATTTATGCTGTTTAAGTGATGCTAGGCATAGCCCTGGTGCAAATCAACTCCCACACAGTGCCCAAGCTTACTTCTGAGCTCAGTAAACTGAAGTAAACTTCTCCTCTCTGTGAACATGCTGGAAATGGTCATCACTTTTAGAAGTGTTCCCTACTTGGGGAAGAGCAAGAGAACTGAGGTACATGGATGCAGTCTGTATTGACAGTTCTGTCTGAGCCAGACCATGGTCCCTTGCCTGTTTTGTTTAGGAGTAGAGCCGTACCCCTATCCCTTGCTCTCAGAAGATAGGTTAGACACTTAGGCTGTTAGGAAGCATCACTGTTTCATAGCTGTAGGGGTGTCATTGCAGTTTAATAACAAACACCTTCAAATATAGATAGATTTTTCACTCTTCTCTGGCCACAGCAGTCTGCAAGGGGAAAACACTGGGGTTTTGACTGCTTTTATTTGAACTGTGCTCAGGGAAAGCTTGAATTCAAAAGAGTATTGAAGAAGGGAGGAGAAACTAAAATTTAAAACTCTGTTAATTTGTTAATTTGTCTGATCATCCCATGAGAGCTGCGGCTTCAGTTTCTGGTGAGCAGGCCCCCAGATGGAGCAGAAGAGCTGACTTTATTCCAGCTCCTGTGATAACGAAGAACAACCCTTTTCAGTACGACTTAGATGTCCAAAGTTGTGATGGCTACTAGAGGGGCCCTGCCTCCAGTCAGGGGGAGGTAGGGGACAATCGGGTTTATTGGACTGTGTGGATCAGATGGCCTGGCACTTCAGTTCCACAGAAATACAAGGCTCTAGTAGATACCGGTGCACAGTGTACCCTGATGCCATCAAGATGTCAAGGGGTGGAACCCATCTATATTTCTGGAGTAACAGGAGGATCCCAAGAGTTGACTGTACTGGAGGCTGAAATCAGCCTGACTGGGAGGGAATGGCAAAAACATCCCATTGTGACTGGTCCAGAGGCTCCATGCATCCTCGGCATAGACTATCTCAGGAGAGGGTATTTCAAAGACCCAAAAAGGTACCGATGGGCCTTTGGTATTGTTGCTTTGGAGACTGAGGAAATTGAGCAGCTGTCCACCTTGCCTGGTCTTTCAGAGGATCCTTCTGTTGTGGGGTTGCTGAAAGTCGAAGAACAACGAGTGCCAATTGTGACCACAACAGTGCACTGGCGACAATACAGTACCAACCGAGACTCTCTGATTCCCATCATTAGCTGATCCGCAGACTGGAGAGTCAGGGAGTGATCAGCAGAACCCACTCACCCTTCAATAGCCCCACATTTGGCACCAGAAAGAGCTGTCGTGGTTTAAACCCAGCCACGCATCTCATTCACTCACTCAACCCCCTCTTTCCTCCCCGCTCCTGGAGAGATGGGGAGGAGAACTGAAGGAATGCAACTCCCACGGGTTGAGATAACAACAGTCCAGTAACTAAGGTATAACACAAATCACTATTGATATCACCAATAATAGTAACGATAAGGAAAACAAGGGAAGAAGGTACGATACCACCCGCCGAAAACGAGCCCGACCGGGAAGTTCCCTCTCCTTCCGGGTAACTCCCAGTTACCTCCTGAGCATGACGTGCTATGGTATGGAATATCTCTTTGGTCAGTTTGGGTCCTGTCCCTCCTTCCTCCTGGCCCTCCCCCCTCCCTGGCAGAGCATGAGGCTCACAAAGTCCTTGGTCAGGGTAAACATTGCTTAGCAACAACCAAAAATATTGGTGTTACCAGCTTTGTTCCCGGGTTAAGTCAAAACACCAGCTACTAAGGAGAAGAAAAACTGACTGCGACTGCTGAACCCAGGACATTATTGAAACAACATTACAGCTGGCCATTTCACCTCTGCTAGTTTGCTCTTCTGGAAAGACAGTTTCTGTTCCTCTCTAGTTCATGATGATAATAGGCTCTCATGCACATTTTAAAGTTTCCGCTTGTTTTCTCTGCTGCTATGTATTTTATTGACAGAGGGACTCTCTGTAAACATCTTAATGGCAAGTGTTCCTTTTTCCTCTTCAGGCTTGTTTTTAACCTTCTCATTTGCTCTAAACGTGACAGCGGTTAGTGTGGTGATATGCTGAGAGGTTTGCCTGGTACCTGGAGCAATATTGCTCTGCTGTTTTCTTAAAGTGTCTTATCCACTTGTATTGTCTTTGTGTTTATATTTTGTAAGTGATTTGTGAAGTGGGACACTAGCCACAATATAGAGATGGCATAGCTGCATGCAAAGTATAGCAGCATGGCTTATGGTCCATGAGTGTGACTTTGTCACAAACCAACAATAAAGATAAAAACAGTAACACACTTAGTGTGCAGAGGACTCTTTTCTCTTTGGGACATGTTTTCCATGTGAGTTTAGCAGGATAAGACTAGGTGAAGATTTGTGCTGCATATATTTCATAACTGCGACTATACTATCATCACAACTACCCTGTAATGGGATGAAATTAATTTGTGATACATTTATGGTGTGATGGTGAAATGTGGTGAAGTAGACTCTGTGCAGGAGATATATGCCCTGGAGTTCCTAATCATATGACCTTACTTTTCTCCTTTCCTGGAAAATGATAAAGAACTTAAAATACAAGTACCAGCAGGCTATTAAGACCTGTGGCAGGTAATATGGTGACCTAGACCATAGATCAGTGTGATCACCTATTTTGACCTTCTGGTTAATGGATGCCTCACACAGTAATTTCTGCAGTTAGCACAAGACCTCTCCTCCAGCTCTGGAATTACATATCGTTAGAGAATTTCCTGACAAGTTGAAGGACATTCTTTCCTGTTAGGGTGGTGAGATGCTAGAATGGGTTGCCCAGGGAGGCTGTGAGTGCTCCATCCCTGGCAGTGTTCAAGGCCAGGTTGGATGAAGGCTTGGGTGACATGGTTTAGTGTGAGGTGTCCCTGGCAGGAGGGTTGGAACTAGATGATCTTAAGGTCCTTTCCAACCCTATGATTCTATGACATTATTCAGTAAAGACTCAGACTCGAAGGATGAAGAGAGTGGTGATTAGCTACATGGAGTAGGCATTCTATTTCCATTCATTCTTTCATTCTCTTCAAATAAGAACAGTTTTTCAGGACAGCCTAGCCTTCAAGAGGCTGAAAGAGGCCAATGATCTTTCCTGATTGTTCTTCAGGTTGTCTGAGCCTCAGCACCACAGTGCCCCTTTTTATCCCCTCTTTTATTTCTGTCTATATTTGATTAGCAGGTTTTCTTTTGTCTATTGCTCAGTCTTACAGAAACTTCTTGTGTATCTCATGTGTCCTTTTCAGAAAGATTATACAAGCTTGCAGTGTCCTGGGATTCAGAAATGCGTGGCTTGTGTGTCTTAACTTTGACCATAGGGTTCTATAGAAGGGATGTATGAAATCTGTAAAACACAAAGTTTTATGTGTTAGACTCCCTAAATAATAAAAGTGGCAGTGTTCAAGGCTAGTTGGACAGAGCCTTGGGTGACATGGCTTAGTGTGGGGAGTCCATGCCCATGACAGGGGGGTTGGAACTAGCTGATCTTAAGGTCCTTTCCCACCAGAAAGAGAAATAATGTCCATGACATGATGTGGAACTATAGAGTGTCTATAAGCAGAAGCAATGTGTCTTTTATTTCCTGGTAATTAAATCACCATTTTCTGTGTCAGTGAACACAATAGTTAAACTGTTGTGTAATGATAAATTGAAAAAAATATTTTGTTGTCCAGAGAATTTGGGTAAGAATTTCTTTCTGTGACTAGAACTCACCAACCATCCCTCCCAATTAAGTTTCCAGCTTCTTTAACTTAGTGAAGAAAAAAAGGAAAAAAATAAACCTTTTCAGTCCAAGTTGACATTTGAGAGTGAATAGATACCTATTTAAAATGATAAGTAGGAAAAGTACTTTTATCAGACTTCTAAAAAATATTAAAATGCTCTTAAAATGGATATGTTTTACTTCACATTGCATATAGTAGACCATAACTGGAGGAAGACTGGAAGGGAATGAACAGAAACTTTTAAAAGGAAAGTCTAAGATTTGAAAACATTATGGGTTTTTTAATGTTATTTAAAGCTAAGACATTTTATTTTTTGTAATTCTTCATAAACTTTAATGAATATTGTTTGTTTATGCAATAAATTTTTAAACCAAACTTACTGTCAAAAATGTCTGTATGCAAAGGTTTTCAATAAATTAGTGTCCAGATACTGCATGAAAACAGAGAAGTTTAGAATGATTCCCTATATGCAGTAGACAGCACATTTCTGTTCTGAATGTGATCAGGATGGAAGATTTCACTGTGTCATATGGCTTGGAGGTATATTCTTCCTGGAAAACAACCCGTAGTCCTTGTGCTTGATTCCACCCAGCAGTAGTGATAACTGGGAGGTATGTGTTAACTACATCAGTCCCGCACCAGAATGGATGTCACTGGCCCTGGGGTGCATAGCATAATTGTCTCAATAGAATAAGGAGTGGACGGTGTTGTAATCTGAATGTTCCTTTGCCTTTAGAAATAATTTCTCAGGCCACATGTTGTGCACAATATAAGAGAATCACTGTATGAAAAAGCTGCTTGTTTCTGAGCTGGTTGAACTACAAACCCCTTGGAATTGATTCCAGAAAGCTAAAACTAAACTAGTAGAGGATGATGTTCACACTTACACTCCCATGACATGTGAAAGATTGGCCCAGGTTCTGGAGAGAAAAGAAAAAATGTAATGTTCTTCCAAATTTTCTCATTCCTTCCCCAGTAATATTTCAGTCTTGGGGCTCTGTACTGCTGAGAGAGTTGACCACATGACATGAAATGAGAGTATGTATCAGGCAATTTGCTTGAAGTTCAGCCTCTTAAATGCAATCATTAAAGAAGTTTCACACCTCTGCTGCAGCATCAAGGTTCTCTAGATGTTCTCTTCTGCTGTCTGAAGCCTAAATATCAACAGGTACAGTGCAAGGAACACATGGTGAGATTACAGTGGAGTAATTGGTTAGCAGAGTGGTTATCTTGCTTTGAGGTGCAGGTTTCTGGCAGGATACTTGCCTTTTTCCTTTTTTTTAGTTCCATTTGTACTCTAACATCAGGAATGGATAAAATAACCTCACTAAACTGGGCATCACCTTTCAAGATTGCTAATGCTCATAAGAATTAACAAAGTGGTAATCCTGAAGGCCAAAGTGCTCTCAGCTAACCTTTTGCAAGCATTAGCACTTGGGTTTTGAGTGTGTTTGTTTGTTTTCTTTTTATTCCTGATTGCTTCACATCTGCCTTTTCACTGATGTTCTGTAAGTTTGATTCTTTTTTGTCTTGTTAGATGTCCAAAACCTTAGGCTGAGAAGGTGAAATGATGTGAGATGACTGTGTTGCAAGAGCCACACAGGTATTTACCTGTAAGGATACAGTCTGTCAGCATGGATTGCAGCTCACATGCTTGACACATGGCAATTCTGATTTTCACCTGAAGTGTGAAAAGCTGCTGGAAATGTGAGATTTTTGCATATAATTGTGGTGTTCCTTAAGCTGTGCCTATACATGTGAGCAAATTCAAGCTCAGTCTGCTTGACTGCTGAGTTATCTGACAGAGTGCACGTGGCTGTGTCAGAAGCAGTGGTGTGCTGGCTAATAGGCTTTGTGTAATAGGCTAATAAGCTGTAACAGCCTGCTTATAAGGCAGTGCTAACATAGGTTTTAGGGTGGCAATGTCTCTTCTTCAGTCATCTGGAAGCTGGAGCAAAACACAGAATTTCCCAAGAAGATTCACACTTTTACTGATGGTTTGTTGCTGCAGAGATGAACTTCGTGCTCCCAGTTTTTGCAGCTGGACAGTGTGGTCCGTGGGTTCCCATGTGTTATTGCAGAAGAAATAATTTACAACAGAATTCAGCACTTGGTGCTGTAGTACCTCACACAACCCCAGAACAGCATCCTTCCAACTCAACAGGCTGCTTTTCACTACCAGTGTGTGACATGTTCATACAAGCCTCCTTCCTAAACTTGCCTGCCATTTATTTCTTCTTATTATCTTGAAATTGTGTACTACTCCGACCCTCGTTCATATAAGTAGCCAAGCTTCCTATGCCACACCTTCTCTGCTTCATTATCTGAATTTGATAATCTTGGAAAATGTCAGGCTTTTCTATTAGTACTCTGCTGACATTGAGGTTAAATTCTTCATGCTCTCAAAATCTTCACATGAAAATCAGCTACCGGGGTCTCCTTGCTGCTAGAGGTGGGAGATGCTGATAATGCTTAAAGCTCCTGCACTGATTTAAAGGACCCTCCTGGCCATGGAATGCAGTTTTTATTTTCAGGAGGCAAATTATGAAAATCATAATAAATTAAAGATTTTAGGTTCTTTCCTATCCATTAGCTAAAATACTAATGGAGCCTATTCTGGCTTTTTGGAGCACACTTTAATTTCTTATATAGATACACATTTTATAATAGCATGTTAGAGATTGCCTTAGTGCAATTTTTTTTATAGCACAGGTAGTTTTATGTGTGCTTCAATATCTTTTTATGGCTAGTCCTTTTTAGAGTGTATTAGAGTTCTTCCCTTTTCTCCATTAAGCTGGTATATCACAGCTTAAAGCGTGCTTCAGGATGACACTGTGCTAATCAGAAGGCTTTGTATTCACATAAGAAAACACAGACTGAAACACTAGCAAAAATCTATGCAACTCTCTAATGCTTGTTGCATACTTCCTCTTTGCACTGGATTCCTAATGCCTGGAGTGGAAATTGTGTATGGGATGAGTAAGAAATACACAGTGGTAAGCTGATGAGTAAATACACTCAGTGTAGGTAAGAGGGGTAGAAATGTGCAGGGAAGCTGGTGCTGTCATGCTTGCCTATCTTTGCTCTATTAATTGTAGATTGAATCAGTAGGTCTGTAATCAGTTCCATATGGGATAGTGCAAGATAAGTTTTCTTGTCACCTGTTAGATTTTCATTAAGAAGACTTGTTATGAAGAAGAGTTTGTGGGGTTAAAGACTAAATTAAGGACAGGGAAATATTAAAATAGATTTTGAATATTGCAATAAAAATCAGATCTTTATTCTCTAGTAAAGTGATATATCAGAAGTTATGTTTATGTATTCCCTCCTCCCTCACCTTCTTGTTCATGCAGTCTTGTTTACAGTGGTGGTTGGACACCCGTTACAAAGAAATAAAGACATTAATTTGCTAAAAACCTTTTAATATGAGAGTAAAGAAAAACTCCTCTATTAGAAGTAGTTAAGAGAGTGAGAAATAGCGCAGCTATAGCCGTTCAGTACTCATATTTATTTCTAAGCAATTTCCAGAATAACTATGATTTTTAACTGTATAAATGTTGCACTTTTTTGTGTTACTACTAAAATGCATTTGGAATTAATTATTTGAGATATTCATGGACCATTGCAGAATGCTTCTGTTTAAAGTTGTATTTGTGTGTACATACAGAGTATTTACATGTACACACATAAGCACATATGTACAAATTTAAGGAACTAGGTGATCTGCTTAAAACTGCTGGGACTTTGTTGTGGAAGTGGCTGGGATTCAGTTGTTCACCTTGGCTAAAGTCAGTTCTTTGACTTGGTTCAGTCCATGGTCTTGTTTGTGCAGGAATTCCTGGTCCACGCAACGAATTAATGGCCCAGGTGTGCTGTATGTGCACACAGGCACAGCCCTGGTGCACATGTACATCAGAACTCTGGGAACTGGCTTGAAACTCACCCTGTATCTAGTTCATACCACAAGCCCCATTGCTCTTGGAGGTCTTCTCAGCAGTTGTGAGGCTGCAGTTGGAGTGCAACACCTGTTTTAGGCCGCTCAGTTCAAGGAGGATGTTGAGAATGAAATCTAAGGATAACATTTTCCATGCATACAGTCCAATAAATTAGCTGTCTATATAAAAATCTCCATAAATGAGCTTTTCCTTTTAGATTGATAATGAATGTTATGAGTTGTAAAATAATTTCTATAGTGCTTGATGTGTTGACAAAATAGGCAATGCATTCTCACCCTCAACTATCAGCACTGCGCAGCAATTCTGACACTTCAGACAAACCTTTCTAATCTCTCATGTTCTTACCAGTAGTTGAATGCATTTTGATTTACTTACAGTCTGATGAAATGATTGCAGTGAAAGCCATCATTATGAAAATGAGCGATAGTGGGGTAAAATGAATGTAAACCCCAAATTTTGATGTTGCAAACTATATTACAGGAGTCTCAGTTAAAAAAAAAAAAACCCTTCTGTTTAGATGATGAAGGAATAGTACTGGAAATTCTTGTGACTGTGGGAAAGGGAATAGAAATATTACCACAAAAGCTACTAAGTTTATCTGAAGATTCTGCTGTGTTTAGCATTTCAGGAATGTGCAAATTAGATTCATGCTGCAGAGTGATCTTGGTGCACACAGATTTTATTCCAGACAAAAATTAATTGGAAATTGTGCTTCAACACAGCAACTAACACTGTCTAACTGCTCACAGGTGTTCAGCCTACAGGACCAAACTGTAACAAAGTTCTGAGTAAAATGCCCCAGTCACACCTTGTTTGGGCATTTGGTCCTCAGCATAACTGCTTTCCTTCCCAGATTTGCTCCTGATGTGCCATAGCATTTGCTAATATGAACATAGCTTCAGTTTCAGTAATGTTATTCAGGACATTTTCTAACTCCACCATTTTTCTTGGGAAAATCCTGACATTACTGACATCAGTGAAGATTTTGAAAGTGATGAAAAAACCCTTTCATAGCCTTTCCTCCCCCCATCAGTCTACTTTGTATTTTTTTGAAATTGTCATGATTTGAAGAGATTTATGGTTTTATAGCAGACACTTGCTGTTTGTAGACAACCGGGCCCACAATAAAGAAGGAAGAAAGCAAATCCCCTGAAGTCTTTTCTTTCATTACTTCATTATTTCGTTCCCCTGTCCATTCTTAAAGTATCAATTTTTCATTGTGGTATTGAAACTAGAGCTCATCAAATTCCCCCAAAGAATTTCAAGTAGAAGCTGCAATTACTGTTGTTCAGGTGCTTCCAACCTGTCATGCTTGATGTTTACAAATGCCATTACTTTGTGCTCTAAAGTGTTCATTTTGGTACGAGGAATTCTGGCTGTTTAATGCTGTCATCCAAAAAGCATGGTAAACTCTTTAGGTATGTGCTATAATTTTCCTCAAGCTGCTTCGTTATTAAGTGATGCAATTTTAATGTGTTTGTGTTGTGAGGTAGAGTGGCTTTTTACTTAAAGTAATTGATTATATAGAGTTGTGTAAGTAATCATGATTGTGAAGATGGTAGCTAACCAATAAAAGTGGATAGATAAATCAAATGTTACAGAATATTTTATAGCTGCTCAGCTTCTTTTGAAACAGCTATGTGAAAAAAAATACAGTACAGACAACACAGAACAACTTCTTGAAATATGTACTGTTAACTCCTTTTTTTCCTGTTCAGCTAAGCTACACTGAGTTCAGTGAAAAAAATCTTGTTATTGAAGCCCTTAAAGGGTGAAATTATCTGCAGTAAGAGTTTTACTGGATTGATAGAATTTAGCTGAAAGGAGCCTGCCATAGCTTTGTGGTTGGTTGTTTGTTTTTTTTTTTTTTAATTTGCTTAAGACTAGAGGAACAGGAATCTGAAAATTAGGAAGTCGACTATATGCATGTGTCTTAAATGGTGGGATCTTCAGTGTATGGCTGATTAAGCAGTTAAGCTATTGAGTAGGCTGTGCATAGTCACGGAAGTGACTATCAAAGGGCTTACAAAAATCTACACAAACCATCTGTAGCAGAAGATGTGCAAACCAAGAACATTAAAATAGGCATTTTAATACTTAGCACACATAGAACATGTAACTGGAGCTTGAGAGTGTGTTTAGCATATGGCTAAAACAATGAGCTAAGTGGTATGCATATGATAGAAGATGAGAAACACTGGAAGAATGCATCAGCTAATGCATGAGGAACTTCCTAAATGTGTGTAAGAGCCATGCTTTAGATTCTTTGGATTAAAACTACAAGACAGCTGAGCTCAGCATTTTGCCAATTGGTAAGCTTGCTGGCATGTTGCCTAAAAATAGCCGTGTGTGAGAAATACGGTGCTTAATTTTATGCCTTTGCAAGGTGAGTAATATTTCTCTAGAAAAGATGTGAGTAGGCACGGTTCTGGAGGAATCAGTTGTTAGCAGTGCAGGAGAGCCTTAGGTCTGGATTGCTTAAAGGTGAGATGACACCTGGGGAAATTGGAGAGCTTGTTGTCCCTGACTGGTGGTCCACTGCTTTTAGGAGATGCAAGCTAGGAAAGGAGCAAGTAGCATCTCAGTTAATCCATTATCAAGTAGCTATAGAAAGAAATAGTAGCTTCTCATTTAAGTATAGCCCTTCATTTGCTTTTCTTCTGAATGTTTGAATGCCTTGCTTTTTAGTGTCAGTTTTTCACAATGGAAAATTAATAAGACTTGGTTTCTGTATTGCCATGTCACTCTGGAAACTGCTAAAACTAATTGACTTACACCAGCATAAAAGTAGCACAAAGTAATGTAGAATGAATTACTTATTTTACTGCATCAAGTGAGTGCTGGGGATTTGAGTGAATGTGGAGAGGTACAACTGCTCTGGATGTTTTTGCTTGCTGCTTCTCTCTAAAGGGGGCTGGAGAGGTTAGATGTTTGTAGGACAAGGCTATTTCTGCCCACACTTTCCTCCCTAGAATTCTGGTAAACCCATGACAAAGATGGTGATTATTTCCATGGTTGTGCCATGATGTCCTTTATGATTTGTCAGGTCACGTGTAATTCATTTAGCCTTTCAGGAAATACCAATTTGGAGCATGTAGTGTTGGCAAAAGGCCAATAACCATAACAAAGAGGGTGGTCCCTATACTTGTCTAGATGACTGATAACAAAGAAAAGGTCAGCTTCCCATTTCATGGGTCACTATTTGCTTGTGGGAACAAAATCACTTTCCCTCCCCAAGACCACTATCAATGGACTGTGTGAATGATGATGTGACTCTTGTGCTGACATGCTTTTTGGATTGGCATTTTAAAGAAAATGACGAAAGTTGAAAGTCAAAAGTCAATGCAGTAAATGTGCTCTTGCTAAGGGATATACAATTCTGGGTGGAGTAAGAGACAATTTCAGAGTATCCTCTCAGAAATGCAGAAGAGAGAACACTGCAATCTTATCATGACAGTGAATAGCAACAGCTTACTATCCAGAACAGGCTGCTTGATTATTTTGCATGTAGCTGTTGTCAAAAGTATGGTAATCGAGCTGCCAATGCCTTGCATGCCTAGGAAAGCTGATAGCTGTCAGATGCTTTTACACTGCATTTTGGTGCACATTTTCAGTATCTTGTTATGCTGTATACTATAAAAAAAGTGTATGGGTGAAACCTATGTATTGTGATATTAAATTTTATATACATAGATCTTCCATATCAACTAACACTATGTAGTTAGGATGTAGACATCCAAATCTGAAAACATTTTTCACAATTTCATTACTTCTGTGGGTGAATCTGTTGCTCTCTTTTTCTTTGGCTTTTTCATGGCATGGCACATCATTGTTTTGCTTCCGTTTTATTTTATCTTCTCAAGAATACCTTTTGATGTCTCAATAAAAGATTTCTACAGACCTGAAGAACATGACAATAGACCTGTATTGTGCATGCATTAATGCATCTCCTAATGTCTGATACTAGTGCTGATTTTGTACTGAAAATGAGGAGAATCTAGTGTTTTATGAGCACTACTTCTCATAAACCACAGTTTAGAACTGTTTAATTTTGTGCTTGCAATACGAAAGTAATTTATGCAGAGAAACAGGAGATTGTGTATAAAAGATTTATACACAATTAGGAGTTTAACTAGAAATGTCAACATTTTTCTCCCCAAATGCTGTTCTGTTAAAGAACATTCCTCTTTCCCTTAGAGGATATACAGTAGCCTACATAAATCAAAGCATTAAGTTGATTAAATATTAAACACAAATTCTAAACTTTCATTAAAGTGGTCTGTTGCCTTTGTAAGACTGAAAGTTATCTCATCCTTCTTATCTAAAGTATCATCAGTTGTACTGCAGGCAGCAGATCTCACATACCGCTGCTCTCTTGTGTTTTAAATGAAAAGAGATTATGTTTCAACAACATGCTTACAAAGGGATATATATGGATCAAATTTTGATTGTCCCATTTTGTTGTGTGCTACATACCTTTTAAACATAAGCTTATCTCAGAATGCTTTCCAGATATCCTTCAGCAGTCATGATTGCTAGTAGAAAAAAGGACATGCTAATTCTGCAAATAGGGGTGGTCAAATGTCTCTTTGTTTACCTTCTCCTGTACCCACACAGATCAGGTGGTTGTAAATGTAGTTAGTACTCTACTGCATGGGTTCAAGTTTTAACTTTCAAGTCTAGCCACACAATATTTTGAATAATGATTCACAGTAAATCCTCTTTATGAGGGACAACATGGATATACTGTTTTCTTACACTCCAAAAGAAAGTTATTTTGGATTGTAATTTAAAAACACTCTGCAATTAAAAACAGATAAAAATGTAAGAGCTGAATGCTGAAAATGGTTTCTTTTAACTTCCCTCAGTCCATTTAGCTTCTGTAGTATCTTCCCATGTAATTCGAACATGGAAGAAAATCAGCACTTTTATGCTTCCAATAAGCATATACTCAGATACACCTTCATTTCCCTGCTCTGAAATGAAAGATTTATCCTAACTTAGTTACATGGTTGTAAAGCAACAGTTGCCGAGCCTATAACTTAAACCACTTTCAGTCAGTATGATCATTCCTTGTCTAGGCACAAGTCCCCTCAAGTATATAAGTATTAAACATATTAAATAAACTATTAAAATATAATATACTTAATATATAAGTAATATTACTATAGTAAATGTTAAATATATTATTAAAATATATGTCTTAATATGAAATATTAAACACATTAATATAGTAAAATTTTCAACAAATGCTTAAATATCCTTCAAGGTCACTAAGTTTTGTAAGAACTGTTCTTTTAGGATTAAATCCTCACTCTACTGAAGTTGATGTGAGGATTTCCACTGTCTTCATTGAGATTTTGCTCCTACTGCCTCAAGCCCTATGTGTGTGAGATCATAAAATTCATAAACAGAGATATTCTAGATTCAGTGATCCTTAACAGACATGCACTATTTTGGCCATTGTTTCTCTTCAACACCTTCTGTCATGGCTGTGTCACATATTGGATAGTGCATCGCCTTTATCTTCAAGGCACGTCAGTGCATTTCTGGGCATAACTATGTTTATAAAGAAAATCTAACCTGGTTCTGGTGTACCGTTAACATCTTCAGTAAGGGAGTCAGTTCACGTTTCTACACCATAAGGTCTGAAAAGTGGACTTATATATGAAGAAATACTGTATTTTGTTCTGAAAACCTGCAGCTTAAAAAATAATCGTTCATATTGTCACAGCTACAGAAGTAATTAATAGCTTTTCACAACCACTGTGAAGTAAATATTGTTAATGGTATTTAAATATATAAAGGAAAGTAAAGAAGAAAGGTGAAAACATTTAACCAAAGTCACATAAAACATTATTGTCAGGTGCTAGTAACACCTAAGTCCATAAGATTTAGCCTCTAGCTGAATACATTGTATTTTCCTTTCAGCTATTGTCCTTCTTTTTATAATTCTATATATGACCTATAGCTATGCTTAAAATGTATTTGACTGTCTTAATGAGTACATATTTAAATCAACATTCAAATGATAATTTCCTTCCAATTTTATAAAAATAAAGATAAAAAAGGAAGATATTTTTTCTGTTGTAACCCTGGCAGGTGACACATTTGAGAACTACTACAAGCGGTTTGGGTTTATCCATGATGACTTCTTCCAAAAGGTGCTTAATTAGGATGTCTCACACTTTTCTGGGTATGAAAATCTAATTTCCACCTTCTAGCTCAAAGAACACAATCAAGAAGCATTATCCCATCTCAAAACTGCCTCTTCCTCCTCATGTCACTTCCAAATCCGGTGTCACTTCATTGTTTTTTTTTTTTTTTTCAGTTTTTTTTGCTTCCTTTTTTTAAAGGAAATTTTTTTAACCTAA